>JAKUCV010000770.1:2990-20355 GCA_028386065.3 Turnera subulata
CACGCATACATGATGTGTTTCACGTCTCTATGCTGAGGAGGTACAGATCAGACCCTAATCATATTGTGGCCCCAGTGGATGTTGAAGTGGCAGAAGATCTTACCTACACAGAAGTACCGGAACAGATTCTTGCTCGAGAAGAACGGCAACTGCGGAACCGCACCATACCCATGGTGAAGGTCAAATGGAGTAAGCATTCCGCTAATGAGTCAACATGGGAAGTCGAGGAGCACATGCGATCCCAGTATCCGCATCTCTTCACCGGTTCAGAGTGAATTTCGGGGACGAAATTCTTTTAAGGGGGGTAGACTGTAACAGCCCGGGTAAAAATTTATATTTTTACCGAACTGTAAAATGCTTGGTACAGTAATTACCATGTAAAAATAATCTTGGGAAGTATTTTATGGTAAACCGAGCATCAGATTTCGATTCCGAGCCTCGAACCATACTTCAGATATTTTACGGAATTTTCCGGAATGGGTAAACCGTAAAAAAGACGATTATACCCCTAGGTTAGTATTACTACCAATAAAACTAGAAAGGGCAAATAAGACTTTTGCTATAAGAATATTTAATAATAATAATAATAATAATAATTTTTAAAAAAAAAAGAAGAAAAAAAAAAGAAAAAAAAAAGGGAAAAAAAAATGTGTATGTCGCCTGAACTTTCCAACCCAACCCCTCATGCATCACCATCATTTCACCCAGTATGGAATGTGGCCAACATAACCACCTTTACTTTCTGCAGCTTAAACAACTGAATTATTCTTTACCCCACTAACCATGTTTTGCTGTTTTCTTTAAACCTACATATAACCACCACCAGCGTCAAGTCTTTTTCATACTTCATTCCCTGCAATTTCACTTAGCCATCCACTCCTATATACAGTTTCAGTTTCAGTTTAAAAAAAAAAAAAAAAAAAACAACAACCCCTAACCTCCTGTTCACCGCCATCTTCTTCTTTTCTTCACCTCTCCACAACCGTTTGCACCCTCCTCACCGCCGACCACCACGCCACAAACGGCACCGGCACGCAGCACCACCCTCTTCTTCTTTTCTTCCTCCATAGCTCCACCGCCATCCTAAGAGTTACACCACCGAACCGAACCACCACCCATTGCCCCTGCAACACGCACCAACCGCCGCTGAACCATCCCTTCACCGCGCCTGCAGCCGCACACCCAGCGCCTCCGTTCTTCTTCTTCTTCGCCTCTCCACTGCCGCTCGCAACCGCTACCGGCCACACACCACGAGCAGCACCCGCGTACGGCGCCTCCACCATCGCCTCCCCCTCGCCGCCCTTGCACCCTCGCTCGTCGCCGCCAACAAACCACCACGACACCGACCTCTCTCACGCCGCCGCACGTGTTCACGACGCGATACGCCACCACCAGCGTACAACCCACCGGCCACCGCTGCAAGCTCCACTGCCGCACGAGCTGCGGTGACAAACAGGTCACGGCCCGCCCTTCCTTTCCCTCGCGTCGCACCTTCGTCCCTCACCACACCTGCAGCCGCTCGCCGTCGCCCGTCGCCGTGCAGTGACACTCCCGTCTCTTCCTCACTTCGTTGCAGAACCGGCGGGAGAGAAGAACCTGGTGAGTAGTAGATGAGCTGATGGGTTGTGTGGATGACGCATAATGGGCTCAAGCTTGGACTTGCATCATGGCCTATTCCTTGTGACTTGGGCCTGCATCAAAGTCCTTAAATACAAGCTGGGCCAGAGTATGGTTATACACATATGATATATATACATAACTTCAAACTATTATAATTAGTTACCTAGGAAATATATATATGTATATATATACACATTTATATATACTTATATATACCTGGAAGTATATAAAAAAAAAAAAGAAGAAAAGGGTAAAAAGTACAAGATATTATTACTAGAAATAAATACGCATATTATATCAAGGATATAGACCGGGTACAAATAATAAAATGTTATAACGCAATTATATTCATATCATTTTGTGTGCATTTATGTGATTTTATGATTAATGCATCTAGGTGAAGAGGACGTGAACGAGGGCTTGGAACCCGTGGGAGAAGTTCACGAGGAATTTACCGGCCAAGGTGAGGATAAGTATATATTTATTTACTGCCCGTAGAACCAAGTTGCTGTTTGTTTAATACCTGTGCTATTGCTTGAATAAGTCTTTGTGGCTGTGAATGGTTGTTGTGAGATGAATTTTATTGGAATTCATTGCCATTGATGTTGTTGAATTGATGCTACTGTTAACGCTGTTGGTAATAATAGAACTGTGGCATTAGTAGGTATTTACTGTTGTTGATGGCTGAGAAAATTGTGAGTGTAGGGAACCGAGGGTACTAGTTGAGAAAGCTGTTTTATCCAGACGAGCGGAGAGGCTGTGAGCCTGCTCGGGATAATGAGATAATGGTTGGATGATAGGTATATAGTAACTAGTCGAGGGAAAAGTAAATAATAAAATGAAAACACTTAGACATCTAGTAAGTCACAGTTAAATGATGGAACAGCCAGATGGTAGTCTTAGATTAAGGTGCTGGGGGAGAGTTAGTGGCTGGTGCCTGCTCCCTGTCTGTACCAAGTTATTGTTATTGTTTGGGCACTGGAGGCAAATGGAGTAGGAAGATATACATGTTTTAGATGCTTAATTATAATTTTCAATATTTTTGTATATAATATTGTTGGGAACTATTCTTTTTTTCTCCAATATATCCACCGACTATAGTAGATGCTGGGAATCGTCATGGGATTGAATTTTCGTTATCTTTAATAACTCACTCTAATCAGATCAGGTAGTGGATCCAATCTAATTATTAATTTAGACTTGATATATTCGTTTAGAAATACTGATTTTAATTATGTACCAAAAAAGGAACTATCGACTTTCGTCTTTTTTTATCAAAAGAAAGACAATATATGGCTAGCTAGTTATAGCTAGTTACTAGTAGCTAGGGTTTTTGTATCAAATTGGAGGTGCAAGCAACAAAATGGGAAATCCAATGAAGAAAATGAAACGAGAGGAAGAAGAAGAAGAAGGAAGAGACCGTCTAAGCCAATTACCTGACGATATACTTATAAACATCCTCCTCCCCTTACTCGATCTTAAAACCCTAACCCTAACCTCCACACTCTCCACCCGATGGCGCAACCTCTACCTCTCCACCGCCCGCCACCTCAATATCTTCCACATCACCGTCCCCGACGCACGATACCCCCGCCGCTCTGCTTCCTCCGCCGTCGCCAAGGCCTTGTCCGATCTCCAACACCTCGTCAAGATCAGTGGCCTCACCGTCACCATTCGCATCTCCTACGGCGCCGACCAATCTCGCGGCCCGAAAGCCGCCCTCCGCTTCGCCCTCTCCAGAGACGTCGAGCACCTGAACTTCCGCCCCCATTTCGCCGACGACTATGTCTCGCAGCACGCCGTCATGAACCTCCCATTTTCCTATTCCAAAACCTCCGGGTACAACCAACGCAGACAGTACTGTAGCCCGTTCTATTCCAAAGCCTACCGCAGGTGGTACCTCGGCCTCCCGCGGGAACTATCCGCTTCCCGGTGGTTGAAGACCCTGCGCCTCCATAACTGCCACCTCCCCGAACAGCGGTTCCGCCTCCCCGCGACGGTGACGGGACTGCATGCTGATCGGTGCTTGTTCGAGGATGGAAATCACCGTAGGATGTTGTTTGATTTTAACACCATATCTCCGGGCCTGGAAGAGCTAACCATATTCAACTGTGATTTCGTGGGAGAAGGAATATCATGGCTTCTGGGAACAGAAGAACGGGTTGACGTGAGAATCGTAGGTGGGTCAAAGTTGAAAAGCCTAACCATTAAATGCAACAAATTCAGCAGCGGTTATTGTACTCCGACCAAGATCTCGGCTCCGGTGCTCACATCTTTTCGGCTTGTGGTGCATGTTCTGCGTCAAGGGGTCGTTTCTGTTGATTTCCCTTCTTTGAAGAACGCCGTGGTTGATTTCTTTGAATATTTCAAAGAAACTAATTTTTTTCCAGAATGTTCAGATCAGGAGGAGCGGGATAGGGTGTGTGCCGATTTGTGCAGATTATTGCAAGGGCTTCACAATTCTGAATCTTTGTCACTCTCCTCTACTGTCATCAAGGTAATATATATTTGCAATTATTTCAATATTATATATGTATATATGTAGACGAGCGAGGATGATTAAGTGATGTTTAAATGGTTGTGATTGTGATGATCAGGCTTTAAATGCTGCTCCTCCTGAAATGTTAGAGGAACAGTCTTCTCCATTTGTTAGATTGAAAAGATTGAAGATTGGAGGAGTTGATAATCCTGAAGGCAACTTACCGGAATTGTGTTCAGAAGTGAAAGGGTACCTACTTGGTGGATCTCCTGGTGCAGAACTAGTTTCTTCCCTTTGGCCCTATAATTGATTAGCTTATTAATTGAAAGTGTTTGAAGCTTGGAGTGGTTCCTGAAGTCAAGTTCCCGGAAGGCTCATCATAATTAGTTCGTCTCTTAATTTTGGAAAGATGATAATGGGACCAAACCTTGTTGATCTAATTACCATAATATCAAGGAAATGCAAATGTGGTAACCCAAGATTGGAGATTTGTGAACTGGGGGTTAAGTCTTTTACATTTGTTCAACAAAATATATGTATGCAAGGTTTCCTCTCCTATTGATATCCCTTTTGTTTGGCATTCCATCCTCCCTCCTAAGATTGAACACTTCCTGTGGATAATCTTCATGAATGGCACCCCTACTCGGGATGCTCTGCACCTTAGGCAGATTATTTCCCAAAGGGATAATATATGCCCTTCTTGTCTTCACCTTAGCATTTTTGATCTTGTTCTCGTTAGAGCTACCTGGTGGGTTAAAGCCATTCACCCGAGCTTTCCCTTCATCCCAAACATGGTAATCGCAAATGCAAGTAGCATCAAGAGGAGTTGGAAAGGGCTGACCAGAAATCACTTGTAATCTTATCCTCGAATCCCCTTAGTTGTTTCTCTCTTGTTAGTCCTCGCATCTGTTTGGGGGTTCCTGCCTTTTTTTATCTCCTTTCCTCTCTGTATCTCCTTCCTTTTGTACTTCCTTTATATGTGATTGAGGCTCGTCAGCTCCTTACTGACCTGCCTCCTTCACCTTATGTACCATTTTGTGTTTGTTTAATAAAGCTCGATTAGCATAAAACAAAAAGGTTTCCTCTCACATTCAAAACACACATATATAGAAAAGCAAAAGCGGCGCCCATGCAAAGCTGGTGACACTTGTGTCGCATACCGCAGAGCCAATGGAATTAGGTGGCATAAAGCAATATAGGTCGTGGGTATCTTCTTGATCACCTCATAAAATGTCAAGTCTGTGGGTGGTTGAAATGCCTAGTTGTACCCATATCTGATCTTCTTCTTGGTCTAGCTACGAGAGTAATTGAGGTTACGAAAATTAAAGCCTAAAATTACTCAAGATGGAAGCCTCATAGGTTTGTGTTTTTGCCCTAAAAAAAGGTTTATGTTTAATTATTTTTCTGTCACAGGAGCATACATAGAGTTGAGCAGTATTCATTATTTACAAATGGGAAGAAACTGAGAAGAATATATATGATCACAACTTCACTGCTCTTGGACATGTGCAATTAAGTTGACCAAATTAAAGAGGGGGATGATTCCGTTCGGATCCAGATCCAAAATATTATAATTATATATATATTTTTATGGTGTACGCATTTGAACACACAATGATCCAGAAAAATCATTAAAAAGAAAAGGATTAAGAAGCTGAAGAAAATACTGGTAGTCTTCTTCCGCTTTCGTGGTGCTGCAGCCATATTGATGAAGCACTCTTTCTTTATTTCTATCGTCTTTCTTTATCACCATATATAGAATCGTAGCACTTTTTCTAATTACAATATCATTTAATTTTTAAAAAACTGACAACATCATTATTGATTTAATTGAAAATACTAATTAACAACATCATTACTGGAAATTTCAGGGTGATATATAGTGGCACATTATTGATTTAATAAAAAAAAGTTTAAAATACTAAAAGCAGGAAATTTCCTGGGTGAGCATGCATAATAGTCTTTTCCTTTTAAGCAGATCTTGCATGATAATTTCTCTTTTTCCGATTGTTAACCTGAACTACAACTATCTGATTCTTCATCAGATGTTTGCTCCTCTTGATCATTTCTCTCCAGCTGGTCATCGTTGATGTCAGCGTCTAATTCGAAGAGTGGTCCGAAACATCGGCTCAATATTATTGAAGTCTGGGTCGCCCTGTTAAAAGTAAACATATCAAAGAAGGTGAATTTTTTACTAGAAATGCCTGCAGGTTGAAACAATGAATGAAAGAAAGTTTACCTCTTCGATAACGCATCCAACATGAGCAACAAACACACGATCTTCACTCCAGCATCCCTCACAGAGATAGCAAGGATGATTTGGGTTTCTTGGCTCCTCACAGACATTGCAATAATATTCACCAGAATCCTCGTCCTCCCGGAAAGAATCCCTAAGGGTAAGGGGATCAACATGACAACTACGTTTGTTAACTATTTTTGGTAGAGGGATGCATTTGGGATGTATCTCAAGGTCACACTCCACACATCGGTAGAAAGAGTCGCTAAAACTACCTGAACACTCGTTAAAACCATCATAACACTTGCGGCACCGAAATCTGTACTTTCCACCATCATCCCATCCCAATAACTCGCATGGCGCTAAAGAATGAAGAATGTGCTCATGAGACTCAAGTTTAAGGGTGGGCTTAAGATCGGTTGCACACTTAACGTGGAAGTAAAACCGGCATTCCCGACAAGAATACCCAACATATGATATTCCTGATAGACAGACACGGCAAATTTTGCCGTACATGTACTCGGAATCATTTTCTGCTGATAATGGATGAGGGAAGTGATATGATGATTGTATTTCTTGCTGCATCATTTCCAGACATGCCTCGTGGAGGAAGAATGAGCAAGGCGGGTCGGTGCAACAATATGTTGAACCCCAAATCGGCAGCTGACATACCTCACAAGGTGTACCAAGCTCATCACTTCTACATTTGGCCACGGTGAGTTCATGTGGGTGGCTGAAATGTTGAACCTTGACTTCAGGATGCTTCTCTTTGAAATCCTGATACTCATCACCAGTCAAAAAGGCACATTCTGCATCAAGAGCGCAACAGCCTGGACCACATTCATAATGAAACTCATCGGAAATATTTTGACATAGACGACACATATATATGGATCCTTTAGATTTTAAAGCTAGAAAGTGTTTGAAGATGGATTTTCTAATCATATCGGGAAATTCAGAACAAGATGGATGAAAGTGAATGCTGCAAAATTCGCAGGTGTACATTTTACCACCCTGGATCTCTGTTTTACACTTGTAACAGGTCTTGACTTCTAATCCTTCCTTGGCATGGAAAGTTAACTGATGATCATGACTGTCAATCTGCAACCAAACAAAGTAAATTTTGGGCTTCAAATGAGCACATTCAAATAAAGTAATCACATTCAAATAGTAAAGATTTTCCAGAATTGCAAAAAGAAAGAGAGAGGAAGAGATGCTCTTTCCTTATTAATCTGCGTGTTTAATTCTCCTTTTTGCTTCCAGGAGGAATCATCTTCCTGGTCATCGGAGATTATACATTCTATATGAGCAACGTATGGAACTTCCTTTGGACATTCTTCGCAGAAATACACAGGGTAGTTCCCGTTTCTTGGTTCACAACAAGCATGGCAGATATACACACCTGACTCGTCTTCACGGAATGAATCCTTGAGGGTGAGGGGATGGAAGTGGCACTCGTGCTCAACCTTTGGCGGTACATTCATGCATTCTAGGTGGAGAGCAATGTCACATCTAAAACACACATAGAAAGCTCCCAAGCAAAGCTGGTCGCACTTGTCGCAACTGCGACCTGAGCCTATGGTATCAATATGTGGCACAAAGCAATGTAGCTCATGGTGGTGATCGCATTTGCTTCTTAGCGGAGGTGTTGGCACCATGGAATTAATAGCACACGCCATATGGAGATTGAATTCTGAAGATTTTTCACCATATAAATCCTCGCTACTACCAATATTGTATGGCGTCAATTCTTCAGAACACACATACCGTATGAATTCCCCTATGGATTTGCAAGCAGAACATTTCAGACTCCAGCTATTTTGAGTGGCCTCAAGTGGATGAGGATGGTACGGGTGTTGTATTACTCGTTGTATGTTTTCTAAACAGGATTTGTGAAGGAACAAGAGGCATTCTTGGCAGCCGTAGGAAGCATCATCAGAAGATGAAAGAGGAAGTTTGCATGAGTCACAGTACCCTCCAGTGCCAGGCGAGAGGAGGAGGAGCTTGTGTGGGTCTAAGAAATGTTCAACCTCAGTTACGAGGTTATTTCTCTGTTGATGATCGCTTGATCTTTGGCTGTCATCCCAAACCTTGGTATCTTGATCAAGAGCACAATTCATGTCAAGGTAGACATTGCAACGTTGACAGCAGTACATGAAGCCATTGCGTGTATTTCTGCAGCACCTGCAGATGAGCCCCTCAGGCATAACAACAAGAGTGAGGATAAGAGGGTGGTCAGTGGAGTGAAAGGTACTACTATTTAGCTCAGCGGGGAATTCAAAGCATGATTTGTGGAGGATAAATGCATGACAGTCTTGGCAATAATAGGCTGGACCATTTACCACTTCTTCACGACATCCACTGCATGATAATTTGTGGCCGTCATAAATTAGATCCTTATTTGGGAATAAATAGGGTGGGATAGTATTCGCCTCCAATAATTTCTGAACCCAGGCTCTCTTATTCGTCATGGAGTTGTTGAAACCAGGGAATGACACTGGACCACAGCTGCTTCCTTCTGTGTTCAGATCGTTGAGAATCTCTTGGATATCCTCATAAAATGTCAAGTCATGATGGTGGGTGCAATGCCTAGTACTCATCTTGATCTACTTGGTCTAGCTAGCTAAGAGAGTAATTGAGCTTATGGAAATTAAAAGCTTAATTAGCTAGTCAAGAATGGAAGCCTAATAGGTAGGCTTTGTGTTCAATCGTTTTTGTCTTACAGGAGTATAATGGAGAAGAATATAGCATCACAACTTCACTGCGCACTTGGGTACAATGTGCTGATGATGTGCATTTAAGTTGACCAAGAAATTGGATGATGTGAGATCCCCATTTCCAAATTAAGATAGCATAAGTTCGGATTCTAGTGGCTTATTGTGCAAGCCCGGATTATGATTTTTTTTTTGTTTTCTCATTAATATATACAATTAAGTAAGTTTAGATGTGAGCTTGCACCTGCTTGATTAGGACCTTTTCATTTAGTTTATGATGCGTATTATCGTAATAATTCCATTTGTATAATCCCACAAAATACCTAACAAATACTGACTTGTGACTTTAGTTACCACTTGCAAAAGATGATGTAGCTAACCAATTTGTATTATCATATGATGCGTACGTATTATCATAATAATTTCATTGTGTACACATATAAACAGTCTAACCAATCTTGATGTTTCGACGAAAGTCTTCTTCCTTCCAGGTTCATCAGATAATGAAAGTCTTCTTCCAGGTTCCAACTGGTATGGGCTTATCCCATGCAGAATATGTTTAGGTCAACCTATACATTAGATTCAACTTGTCTTATAGTTTTATTTTTAAAATTTTCGTTTTCCATTTGTTTTGAAAAAGGTGCTTTCTTACCTGATGATTCATTCCAGCAAAGCTATTTGGAGAATACAAAAATCTAGCTGCTACATTAGTTACAGGGATGCGATCTTCCACCTAGCTGCTTTGCTTGATTAATTAGGAATTAAAAAGTGGCTTTACCCATTAGTGGGCCGACGCAGAATAGGCACATCATTTTCGATGTTTGGGCCTGCAAATTAATCTTCAGAAATAGTAACAGCTTGGTGGCCGAGTACTAGACATAATTTTTTAAATTCTAGTGTGGGTCTGAGCCCAGGGAAGATTCTGTGGATCCAAAGTCTGGTGAGGAGAAGTCCAACAGCGGAAATGGGAATGAGGGGACTTTTGCACACCAAGGCAAGGGCTTTATAGTGTAGCTATATATATATGGCCAGCTTCAGGCTCCCTGATATGATGCCAGATTTGCCAATTGTTGGTAAGTTTTTATCTATCCACATGTGGATTTCCCTTCCATGGAAAATGTTGTTGTTGATGCTACACGTGATTAGTTTTGTCAGGTAGAACTAGAGCATCCACAAGAGGTTTTGTTTAGTCTGTTCAGGTCATTAGATGGGCTGGGCATTGCAGAATCTGTTACATTGACCATTTCCACCGTTCAGGTAGGGTTGATTATTGTATATATACTTTGTTACAGTTGTTGCGTATACATAATTAATACTCACTAAACTTTGATTTCTTATAATCTGGCTGTATGTGTTTTTGCCTCTCGGCTTTGTTGATGGTTCCTGCAAAAGTATTGGAGGATCAGCCTCATCCAGTCAGTAGATTCAAAACATTTGTCCTTCTTCACCAACAATATTGCTTAATTAACACTGGCTTCTAACGGTAACCTATCAACTCTTTCGAAATGTTGCTTCTATTAATTGTAAATGGAGGGGGCAGGCTATTTAATTATGGGGTGAGTGTTCTTTTTGCTGCTTTTGGAACTAATGTGATCATCAGATCATTTGAGAAATGCGACAGTTCAAAACTGTCTAGAGTTTCACTGGTTAGATTAAGTTTTCGGATTAAATTAGAAGACGAAGAAGACAAGCATGGAATTGGTATTTTTTCTTTTTTAATTAGAAATTTGGAAGTTTTTTTTTGTTTGAAGAAAAAAATTTGGAAGTTGTTAAATTAGGAATAACTAAATTAAGTATATAAATTGAATGTGCAGATTTATTTCCTAAATAATACACGATAAATTAGGAAAAAACTATAAATCCAATGAGAGAAAATGAGAACCTATAAGGTAAATTTGACAAATAAATGAACCTTCAAATAGAAATAATGAACCCTCAAATATATTTTGGGGAGTCCCCACCATAAAATTTTCCGTTTAATTCTATTGAGTGTTCAAAGAATCGTGGTAGTTCCTTAGCATATACGAATAAATGCATTTTCCTTTTCAAACATGGAAAAACATTGACCCAATTTCTTCTAAATTAACTGATTTAAAGCTACTAAACCTGGTTGTTCTTTTGATGCTTCAGGAACTGCATCTTGGGTTGCTGCTCATGTGGGTCTTCATGCGGCCTTTTCTACAGAGTTTTGGGCCGAAATGAATGGCCCACGTTTCGGGATAGCAGTCCAATAGAGATTCACTTTTGCAACACCTCGTCAAGATGGCAGCCTCACTCACCTCCTCCTTACGCGTCTCCTCCGGCGAATCCGTCCTCCACTTCGCTTTCTCCGGTACCGGTGTTGCACGCCGGTGCTTGTTGGATTGAATCTTCGTTCAATTTGTTTTTTTTTTAAAATAAAAAAAATTGCTCACACTAATGAGAGCTAGTTGATCCAAACTGTATATAAATAATTTAGAATTGATATATATCCGTCTCGTGGTAAAGAAAAGAGGTTACGTCCCAAAGTAGGAAATACTGATTTGAACAGAGTAGGAAGATATATGCGTTTTAGATTCTTAATTATAATTTTCAATTTTGTATAATATTGCTGGGAACTATTTTTTTGGGGTCAATCATATTTTTGATCCTTATGTTTATCGATTTGGACATTTTTCATCCTTGTGTTACAAAATGGATATTTTTCATCCCTGTATTGATTTTTCGGGACACTTTTCATTTTTTTCCCGATTTTTCGAAAAGAAAATACTGACTTGCCAATTAAAAAAATTAATATGTCCGCTATGTGGGTCCACATTTAATTTAAAACACCCAACCCAAAATCCACAGGCAAAAACGGGTCGGATGGTGTGATTTGGTTGCGTGTTTTCAGTTTAATGTGGGCCATCATAGCTGACGTGTCAATTTGACACGTCAGCATTTTCTTTTCGGAAAATTGGGAAAAAATGAAAATTGTCCCGAAAAATCAACACAAGGATGAAAAATGTTCTTTTTGTAACATAAGGATGAGAAATGTCCAAATCGATAAACACAGGGATCAAAAATATGATTCACCCATTTTTTTTCTCCACATATGCACGATTAATAGATGCTCGGAATCGTCATGGGATTAAATTTTCGTTATCTTTATTAACTCACTCTAATCAAAGCTAGTGCATCCAATCTAATTATTAATTTAGACTTGATATATTCGTTTAGGGAAAAAAAAAAAAGGTTACGTCACGAAATACTGATTTTGATTATGTACCGACAAAGGAAATACCGACTTTGAACAGATTTAATTTGAATTTTCTGTAAGGTAATATAACTTAGTCTCGTCTCTTTTCTATTAAAGAAAGAATAGGGTAGCTACGGGTTTTGTATCAAATTGGAGATCAAGGGACATTAATGGAGAATCCAATGAAGAAAACGAGACGAGAGGAAGAAGAAAAAGGAGGAAAAGGAAGAGACCGTTTAAGCCAATTACCTGACGATATACTTATAAACATCCTCCTCCCCTTACTCGATACTAAAACCTTAACCCTAACCTCCACACTCTCCACCCGATGGCACAAACTCTATCTCTCCACCGCCCGCCACCTCGATATCCTCAACATCACCGTCGCCGACGGCAATGTCGCACGAAACCCCCGCTCCCGTGCTCCCTCCGCCGTCGCCAAGACCTTGTCCGGTCTCCAACACCGCACCGCTCGCCACCTCAATATCTTAATCCTCACCGTCGTCCCCGACTACAACATCGCGCAAAACACCCGCTCCTCTGCCTCCTCCGCCGTCGCCAAGACCTTGTCCGATCTCCAACACCTTGTCAAGATCAGTGGCCTCATCTTCACCATTCGCGTCTCCTGCGGCGACCAACCTCTCCCGGAATCCGTCCTCCACTTCGCCCTCTCCCGCGACGTCGAGCACCTGAACTTCCGCCCCCACTTCGCCGACGACTGTGACTGGCACACCGCCGTCACGAACCCCCTCGCTCGCTTCAGGTACATCCAACGCAGACAGCACTGTAGTCCGTTCTATTCCAAAACCTGCCGCAGGTGGTACCTCGGCCTCCCGCCGAAACTATTCGCTTCCCGGTCGTTGAAGACCCTGAGCCTCCTTAACTGCCACCTCCCCGAACAGCGGTTCCGTCTCCCCGCGACGGTGACGGCATTGCATGCTGAGCGGTGCTTGTTCGAGGATGGAAACCACGGTATGATGTTGTTTGATTTCAACACCATATCTCCGGGCCTGGAAGAGCTAACCATAGTCAACTGTGATTTCGTGGGAGAAGGACGTATACTACCATGGCTTCCGGGAACAGAAGTACTTGACGTGAAAATCGTAGGTGGGTCAAAGTTGGCTAGTCTAACCATTGAATGCAACAAATTGGACCGCCGCCGTTATTGTACTCCGATCAAGATCTCGGCTCCGGTGCTCACATCTTTTCGGGTTGTGGTGCATGTTCTGCGGGAAGGGATTGTTTCTGTTGATTTCCCTTCTCTAAAGAACGCCGTGGTTGATTTCTTTGATTTCAAAGAAACTAATTTCCCGGGATGTTCAGATCAGGAGGAGCGGAATAGGGTCTGTGCCAATTTGTGCAGATTATTGCAAGGGCTTCACAATTCTGAATCTGTCTCACTCTCCTCTACTGTCATCAAGGTATGCAATTATTTCAATGTAATTATATATATACATGTGATGAAGAATAATTAAATGACGATTAACGGTTGTATTTGTGATGATCAGGCTTTAGATGCTGCTCCTGGCATGTTGAAGGAAAATCCTTCTCCATTGGTTAGATTGAAGAGTTTGAAGGTTGGAGGAGTGGATAATCCTGAAGGCAACTTACCGGATCTGTCTTCAGAAGTGAAAGGGTACCTACTTGGTGGATCTCCTGGTGCAGAACTAGTTTCTTCTCCCTAAAGGGTATATACATTGATTAGATAATCTTCATTATTATGTTGTCCATGGAGATGGCTGACGATTAAACAATGTTAAAGATATTAGTTATTTTGTTCCCAAAAAAAGAGGGATTCACCTTTGGGCAGTTTTGGGACCATAAAGATGTGATAGATTCTCAGACGCTTGCTCACAGGAATCTATCCCCTTCTTTCTTGTTGTATGTATATATATGTATATGTTCTTTGTTGTCTTCTTATTTGTAGAATGCTTGCTTCCTTGGAGCATTACTAGGTAGTATTGTGTGTTAGCAATTTTGGATTTGTAGTAGTGAAAATTAATGGGGTTTGGATCCTTATATAAAGACAGAGGGGTTTGGATGTCACATGTGTATAGAATGAGTATATCTAGCTAGGAACAAGCTAATTAGTCCTGTTGGGGGGCGATTGAGCAGGCTTTATATGTGCTGCTCCTGGCACTTGAGGACCAGGAAGAATCATCTCCATTTCGTAGAATGAAAAAGCTGAAGCTTGCAGTGGATCCTCAAGCCAACTTTCCGGTTGTATCTTCACAAGTGATGACCTACCTGATCTCCCTGATGGCTGCGTGCCTGGGTGGCTCTCTTAGTGCCCAACGTACAATGCAGAAAGTTACACAACGGCCTGTATATATACATATATTTTTTTTATAATATGAGTATCCCAGCTCTTAGTTTGCAATGTTTTATGTTTGGTTATCGCTACCATTCCTTTCTTATTAGTATAGTTAAAATATATATGTACTTCCTGTATCTTTATTTTTCTTATAGAACCTATATGTATTTAGTGGCTTTATTATCTAGTACTCGTGTGTTGTTTCTGTGATGAGGCCAACATCAGTAGTGCAAGCCAATTAGTTTAGTGAATAATGACTAGGCTTTTGGTTAATTTAATTATCTTGTGAGCTGCAGTTGGTTTGATAGGCGCAAGGAGATCCGAGCTCTTTTTGCTGTGTACATTTTGCTTCATCAACAATATTAATATTGCTATGCATGCTGTTAAAAAATAATAAAGAAAAAAGAAGAGAAAAGATCCATGTCTAATTTGTATTGGCAAACTGACGCCGGCTTTGCATTTTTTTTTGATAATCAAGAGATTTTATTAACTCAAAAAGACAGAATACTTAAAGAAATAATTAAGAAATCAGTCACCATTTGCAATTCGGTAAATCAGGTTCCGATATTGTATTCCTTTATGCCCTAATTAAGAATGAGTAATAAAGAGTTTAAAAAGTAGGAAGACTAGTAGTTTTAGATTCTTAATTATAATTCCAATCGCTCTCGATCCAAACTGTATCTAATAAGTAATTTGGAAGGATATATTCGTCTCGAGGAAAAGAAAAAAAAAAGGTTACGTCTCAAGGTAGGAAATACTGATTTTTAACACATTTAATTTGTAAAAAGATTAGGTTTTTTGTATCAAATTGGAGATCATGGAACAATGGATCCAATGAAGAAAACGAAACGAGAGGAGGAAGAAAAAGGAAGAAAAGGAAGAGACCGTTTAAGCCAATTACCGGACGATATACTTATAAACATCCTCCTCCCCTTACTCGATCTTAAAACCCTAACCCTAACCTCCACACTCCCCACCCGATGGCGCAACCTCTACCTCTCCACCGCCCGCCACCCCAATATCTTCCACATCACCGTCCCCGACGCACGATACCCCCGCCGCGCTGCTTCCTCCGCCGTCGCCGGGACCTTGTCCGATCTCCAACACCTTGTCAAAGATCAGTTGCCTCACCTTCACCATTTGCGTCTCCTACGGCGACCCATCTCTCGCGGAATCCGTCCTCCACGTCGCCCTCTCCCGCGACGTCGAGCACCTGATCTTCCGCCCCCATTTCGCCGACGACTGCGACCCGCTCACCGCCGTCATGAACCACCGCGCTCGCTCCAGCCACATCCAACGAATACACTACTCTAGTCCATTCTATTCCAAAACCTACCGCAGGTTGTACCTCGGCCTCCCCCCGGAACTACCCGCTTCCCGGTCGTTGAAGACTCTGCGCCTCCTTAACGGCCACCTCCCCGAACAGCGGTTCCGTCTCCCTGCGACGGTGACGGTATTGCATGCCGAGCGATGCTTGTTCGAGGATGGACAACACCGTTACATTGGTGTGATGTTGTTTGACTTTAGGACCATATCTCCGGGCCTGGAAGAGCTAACCATAGTCAACTGTGATTTCGAGGGAACAGGTATACCAAGGACTGAGGGAGCAAAAATACCTGACGTGAAAATCGTAGGTGGGTCAAAGCTGGCTAGTCTATCCATTAAATGCAACAAATTGGACCGCCGTTTTTGTAGTCTGATCAACATCACGGCTCCGGTGCTCACTCCGTTTCGGATTGTGGTGCATGTTCTGCGTCCGGGGATGGTTTCTGTTGATTTCCCTTCTTTAAAGAACGCAGTGGTTGATTTCTTTGATTTCCCTTCCTACAAACAAACTAATTTCCCGGAAGGTTCAGATCAGGAGGAGCGGAATAGGGTGTGTGCCAATTTGTGCAGATTATTGCAAGGGCTTCACAATTCTGAATCTGTCTCACTCTCCTCTACTGTCATCAAGGTATGCAATTATTTCAATATTAATTATAGATGATGAAGAATAATTAAATGACTATTAAATGGTTACAATTGTGATGATCAGGCTTTAAATGCTGTTCCTGGTACGTTAAAGAAAAATCCTTCTCCATTTGTTAGATTGAAAAGTTTGAAGGCTGGAGGAGTGGATAATCCTGAAGGCAACTTGCCGGATTTGTCTTCAGAAGTGAAAGGGTACCTACTTGGTGGATCTCCAGCTGGTGCAGAAGTACTAGTTTCTTCTGTTTCTCCCTGAAGGGTATATATATTAATTAGATAATCTTAATTATTATATGTTGTTCATGGAGATGGCTGACAAAACAATCTTCTTATAGTTTATTCCCAAAAAAAGAGATTCATGACTAATTGGGCAGTTTTGAGGACCATAAAAATGTGATACATTTTTGCCACTGGAGTTTCATGGTTTGTGGTATTGTGTGTTATGCAATTTTGGATTGGTAGTGGTCAAAGTTTATGGGATTTAGATCCTTATAAAAAGACAAAGGGCTTGGATATGTCACATATGCGAATGATCGTATATCTAAGGACAAGCTAATTAGTTCTGTTGGGGGCGATCGAGCAGGCTTTATAAATTATATGTGCTGCTCCTAGCACTTGAGGAGCTGGAAGAATATATCATCTTCATTTCGTAGAATGAAAAAAGTTAAGCTTGGAGTACTGAATCCTCAAGCCAACTTTTCGGTTGTATCTTCTCAAAGTGATGACCTACCTGATCTCCTGATGATGGCTGCGTGCCTGGGTGGCTCTCATAGTGCACAACTTTTCACCTGCTGCGCTTGCAGAAAGTTACACAACG
>JAKUCV010000771.1:6309-26293 GCA_028386065.3 Turnera subulata
ATCATCAAGGTTCCCAACATATGAGTCGTATACTTTGATATTACTCTTGGCTATTTCGTAAATGAGTAGACTTAGTGTAATCATTGGGTATATGATAAATGTGTAGTGGGTTTTGTATGATCCAGAGGGGATTTGTCCAACCCATATAACGGGTATATTATCGGATGGTTTCTTGATAGAGTTGAACTGTAAATGCACGGCCGTGCTCGGATTATGATATGGTGATATCATTAGTATCCGTTTTACACAGTTAGCTCTAGGATCAAGAAACCGAGATTAAACATATGCGAGAATGACATATTTCATGTCTCGTGTTTAATCTTGATAATGGGACGAAGGGACGATGACATGTTTACGAGGCATATTGAATCATTACTGATCTTGTCGTTCGGGTAGCAATGATGTGCCTACAGGGTCACACACTTAGAGCCGTTGATTCAAGCAGGCGGTTGAACCGTGGATGGACCATGGTTCGACCAGGTGTGGTTGGACCATGGTTGGACCGTGGTTGGACCAGGGTCGTTTTGGGATGGTTTGATACAATAATTGTCAGAATTATTGAGCCAAACCTGATTGCTTGTGATGTGTAATCCCATTAGTGCTTAGTGGTTGACAAGATAATGGGTATCTTAATCATGATGGGCCATTATGTTGGCCATTACCCTAAGCACTAATTGAATGGCATAATTAGATTATGTTTTGGGTTTTTGGTTGATAGCATTCTGGTTTTTGAGAGCCTTGAGAGTGTGTTTCAGACCAGGAAGAACACACACAAACACTCACCCATTCTTTGAGGAAGAAAGTAACATCACACAGCTCCCGGAAATCCGTAGCTAGCACCACGGTTCGGGAGTGCTTGGGTTGGAGATCGTGAGAAGTTTTCTGGCTGTGATCGACGGTTCGTGTGGATACCGTAGAGGAGCAGGATATCCTTTCGGCTCTAGCTGATTCAGTTCATCAGTTGGGTGAAAGACCTCAACCGTTTCAGGTATGTTCGATTTTGTTATTCGGTTTAGCTACCCTTCACTTGGATCCTCCATGTGTATCCAGTTTTTCCGTTGCGTATGTTATTGCATTTGATTGTGAATTTGCATGCCCGAATACTTACAAAAGGAAGCTAGAAGATTGTGAGACAGTGGCTTTGACGGAGGAGTGTAGTGCAATCCTGCAGAACAAGTTGCCGCCGAAACTGAAGGACCCTGGAAGTTTCTCTATCCCTTGCAATATTGGTTCTATGTGCAATGAGCGAGCTTTATGTGATGTGGGAGCCAGTGTTAGTCTTTTTCCAAAGCGAATTGCTGAGAAGCTAGAAATTGGAGATATGAAGCCAACTACCATCTCTCTTCAGCTTGCGGATCGATCTGTCAAATATCTAGTGGTGATATTGGAGGATATTTCAATCAAGGTTGGGAAGTTCTTTGTACCAGTTGATTTTGTGGTGCTCGACATGCAGATTGATTTTCAAATGCCGATTATTCTTGGGAAACCGTTATTAGCTACTGCTGGAGCCCAAATTAATGTTCGTGATGGAAAGCTTACTTTAAGGAATGGGAATGAGAAAATCGAGTTCAATATCTTCCGTGCTACCGAAGGACCACCTGAAGAAGACAGTTGTTTCCGAGTTGATTTTAATGATGGTACTGTGAAAGACGAGAAGCAAGAAGAGAAGCCAATTAATGATGCACTGCCAGACGATTACCTCGCCATGGTCAATGCGATTTCTACTAAAAAAACTCCTTGGTACGCTGATTTCATCAACTACCATGTAAGCGGAATTTTACCACCGGCGATTTTATGGCATCAAGAGGAGAAATTTCTTGCTGATGTGCGAGATTATTTTTATGAAGAGCCGCTACTTTTCAAGAGGTACAATGACAACATCATTCGGAGATGCATTCGTGAAGACGAAAGTAAGGCAATTCTGGAGCAGTGTCATGCCGCACCTTACGGAAAATATTTTAGAGCATGGAAAACTGCCATGAAGGTATTGCAATCGGGATTTTATTGGCCTTCGATGTTTTCTAATACAAAATCTTTTGTGAATGCATGCGACAAATGCCAAAGAGCGAAAAATATCAACAAGAGGAACGAGATGCCGCAACAAGGAATTCAAGAAGTAAAGCTATTTGACGTTTGGGGTATTGATTTTATGGGGCCATTCCCCACATCGTTCAACAATCGATACATCCTAGTTGCGGTAGAATACGTGTCTAAATGGGTAGAAGCAGTAGCAATGCTGCATGATGATGAAAAAACAGTTATTAATTTCCTCAGAAAGAATATTTTCACAAGATTTGGTACTCCACGCACAATCATTAGTGTTGGAGGGACACACTTTTGCAATAAGAGGTTTGAGGAGTTATTGAGGAAATACGAAGTGAAGCACAAGGTTGCAATACCATATCATCCACAAACAAGTGATCAAGCTGAGGTTTCTAACCGGGAAATAAAGAGGATACTAGCAAAGACAGTGAATCCTAACTGGAAGGACTGGTCATCAAAAGTAGACGATGCATTATGGGCATACTGAACTGCATACAAGACGCCAATAGGGACCTCTCCCTACAAGTTAGTCTATGGATGCCATCTGCCTGTAGAGATCCAGCACAAAGCTTATTGGGCAATAAAGGCTCTTAATTTCGATTTGAAGAAAGCTGGGGAAAAGCATCTACTTTAACTTGATGAGCATGAAGAATTGCGATTAGATGCCTATCAGAATGCAAAGATCTCCAAAGAAAGAACAAAGAGATGGCACTATAAGCACATCATTAGACGCGAAATCAAGGAATGTGACCAAGTTTTGCTATACAATTCAAGATTGAAGTTATTTCCTGAGAAGCTGAGGTCGAGATGGTCAGGACCTTTTATTGTAAAGAAGGTCTATCAGCATGGAGCAATAGGTATATGGAGTGAAAGAGGTGGAATTTTCAAAATGAATGGTCAAAGGCTGAAAGTCTACAATCAAGGCGATTTTCATGGAAGGAGATTTACCGAAAAGCTTCATGATCCACCATAACCGCCCATCCATTCAGTCCAGCTAAGACGATAGTAAAGAAGCACTGTGTGGGAGGCAACCCACAATTTTAGGTAGTTTAGTGTTTTGAGTTTTTTTATTTTTTTTATTTTTTGTTTTTGTTTTTGAGTCTATGCAGATTGCAAGAAGGAAGGAATTTTTCGAGAAGAGATCAACCACATTGAGGAAGGTTCAAGACGAAATCTTCATCAAATTAACCAGAGAAGTTTTTCTTAAACTCAAACTTTTATTTTTCTGCGTAATTTGTGTGATGATTTGCTTGAGTGCTTTGTTGGATTTTATTTGTTTTGATGCATTCATATACATTTAGCACTTACCCATAGGTTCCGATGGCAAGCTCATAACAAACTAGGCTAAATTAGAGGAGATAATTTTTAGGATTAGTTTTCGGGATTTTTTTTATTTTTCTAGCACCCGAGGACTTTTCACTTTTTCATAATTCATTAAAAAGATAAAAGTAAAAAAAAATGGAAAATCACAACAAAAAAGAAAAACACAAAAAATACGAAAATTAAAAAATTGGGTTAGGATATACCGATTAGAGCACCGTGGCGCATAAGGAGGACAATGAGCGCGCCCACAGGCTAGGAAAGGCACACCAACCCGCACATCAGCACGCACCAAGACGCGCCAATGTGCAGATCAGTGCGCACCAACCGGCCTGGCCGGACGCACCACAGGCGCACCCGAGGGCACACCCGGACGTACCACAGGCACACCAAAGGCTCGCCCATCTGAACCAAAGGCGCACCGACCCGAGAGCACAAGAAGGCGCACCGACTTAGAATTTTGGAAGAGCACCCCTTTGCAACTTTTTTCAGTTAGTCCTACGCCCACCAAAAATATATATAGGTTAGTATTCCTTTAGTTTTTAGGATTAGAATTTAGTTTTTGTTTTATTTTAATTAGGGATTTTCTAATCCTTCGAGACGTAGGATTCCTAGAACACACCCACTTTGAACACTAGTTTGAGGAGGATTCCTAGTACCCATAGGAGACCCAAAGTCGGCACCAACACACCCTTTTCCATCGCCTCTAGAGCCCATAAATACACACCCACACCCCCCATATTTTTCGACACCAAATCATTCATGCTTTAGACATCCATACACCTAGTGCCGATTTTACTTCCCTAGCACCCTTTAGGTTTTTCTTTGATTTCATTTTCGTCTCCCCTTTAGCCCTATTTGAAGAAGAACTTTCCCAAGAACACCCCTAGGATGGCCAACACCAACCCTTGCCGACCCAACTTCACCATCACCGACCATACCACGCGATTTATGCCTATGCCTAAGTTTATCGAGTACAATCCGGGATGGATTTCTGAAGAGAATCGCACTAGGTTTGACAAGCTGATTAGGAGGCCTCTAATTCCAACGAGGTATATCGATTTTGAGGTGGTTGAATCTTACAATCTTGAGGAGGCGATTGGCAAGTACCTTGCCAACATAGGACTAGTCGATTTTTGCAAGAAGAGGGAGCTGTCATATGAGGAGCTGACTTATGAGTTTCTTGCTACTTTTGGGTGTGACGTGCATTTCAAGGACATTCATGATCTCGGCTATGTCAAGTTTCAAATTGTGAGGAAAGATTATGAGATGAGCTTAATTGATTTCAACAAGATTTTTGGTTTTGATGCCGAAGGATGGCGAGTTCCTAGCTGTAGCATTAATGCAAGTGTCATGTGGAATACTGATATGCGGAGTGAGTCCTGCAAGTGCACAGGGTAGTTGTAGTACTCTATCAAGGTCGTATCCACAGGGACTGCGATGAGTCTGTTACTCCTTACCTAAGACAAATTAGGACTGAAACAGTTAAACAAAAACGAATTATGCGGTGAATGCCATTCGGAAATTAAATTAAGCAAGAGAATAAAAAGTAATAGCAATGTTAAAGTAGGTAGGGATCAGATTTGGTGAAATCTTAGGCATCCAAGGATTCACATGCCTTGCCTTTATGTGCTAAATTGCTCAACAACATCATCACAGGTTGGTCCTGTGTGACGCCCTGTGTTTAATTAGAGGTCTTGAAGGGGCTCCCAACCTAATGTACTACCAATGACTTTCGATCTTACTGATAGTTCCCTAAACTTCCTTCTACCCCCTGTCACTAGAGTAGACGTCCACTTAGAGGTGAAGTTTGGTGTCGGTGCTAATTACTCACAGTCTCTCCCTATCTTCTTTCGAACGGCTAGGCTGACTATTGTTGGCCAAGCTCACTTGGCTTCTCCTTACGGTCCTTCACCAAGCTGCTACTAGATTAAAGATAGACTACTCAATAATCAATTAAGAATCAGATTAAAAGTGGTGTCATTTTCTTAATTGTGCTGCAACAGGCTGAGACAGTGCTGAGCCTGTGGCTAAGCCTGTCGAGAACACAAGGTCAATTACACAGAACAGTTCTTGCAAGCACTCTCAACCTATACTGAACCCATTTGTTTTCACTCATAGGTTCCTCCCAAGATTCTCACTGTAAGTAACCGGGTCATGCAATTTAACAGTCAAATGCAACCAAATGCGGAGCAGAAATCCCGGTACTCATGGAGGATCCATATGAAACAGAGTAAACCGAATAACAAAAATTCGTACCTAGAAATGGTTGAGGTCTTTCACTCAACTGATGATCCGAATCAGCAAGAGCCGGACAGCAATCCCGCCCCACTACGGTATCCACATGAACCTGGATAACTAGTTGGAATCGTCACACGATTACCAACCCGAGCACCCCCGAACTGATGTGCTAGCAGCAGGTTTCGGAAGCTAGAGTTTGTGGTATTTTCTTCTTTTTCAAAGAAGGTGTGTATGGTCTGAAACTCCCAAGAACTCTCAAGACACTCTCAAGGCTCAAATCCTCTAAAAAACTTTTCAGACTCAAAGTGATGAATACCAAAGTATAATCAGAATATCTTAGTCTAATCCCACTCACAAAAGCAAGGGACAAAGTGGCCAACACCTTTGGCCAACATGATTAGCTTTTAGCTAATCATGTCTCCACTAACTCTTGGTGGGATTACACATCACATGGCACTGATTATGGTTCAATAAATCAGACATTTAGTGAACCAAACCAGCCCAAAACGACCCTGGTCCAACCACGGTCCAACCATGGTCAAACCACAAACTCAAATACCTGGTTCAACCACCAGCTCGAATCAACGGCTCTAAGTGTGTGACCCTGTAGGCACTTGTAACGTCCGGCAATAATTGTAAACTCATTTACAATTACAAGCAAAGAGCGGCGTCTAGCAACACATCATTGCTACCCGAACGACAGGATCAGTACTGATTCATATGCCTCGCAAACATATCATCGTCCCTTCGTCCCATTATCAAGATTAAACATGAGACATGGAATATGTCATTCTCGCGTATGTTCAATCTCGGTTTCATGATCCTCGAGTTAACCACGTAAAACGGATACCTATGATATCACCATATCATAATCCGAGCTTGGCCATGCATTTACGATCCAACTCTATCAAGAAACTATTCGATAATATACCCGTTATATGGGTTGGACGAATACCCTCTGGGTCATACAAAACCCACTACACATTTATCATATACCCAATGATTACACTAAGGTCTACTCATTTACGAAATAGCCAAGAGCAATGTCAAAGTATACGACTCATATGTTGGGAACCTTGATGTTCTTAGGTCAAAGGACAATACATATAAAAATCGCTATCGACAAACATATAACGTTCCATGTCGCATTTTTACGTGGGTCGGTCCAGTCCACAAGTTCTCTAACTTGTACCTGTATGTAGAATTCATATCACATATAAATTCTCAACATACGCTAGTCTTAATTTATTATTACAACCCATCCATAATAATAATCGACTAGGGACATTTAAGAGTATAAAATATTCTATGTTTATAAATATGTGCAAGCGTTTATCTTATAAACGATAATTATTGGAATAACCTTAATGTGTATATATGACTACAAACAATCATCCATTGATTGGATTTTGGGCATATTACACTAACACTCACTCATCCGAATGCTTTCGCATCGGTCAAACCAAGGGGATTAAGAATTGGTGTTGAGGCTAATTCCCCAATTAGTTCCTAATTTCTTTCAAAACTAAGAGCTAAGGGTTGGTTGTTGTTGTTCCAGCAACTATGGTTTCTCCTTTCGGTTCTTCACCTAGCTACCTATAATCATGCATGGGTTTGATCAAGACTCAAACATGAAGCAAGTTTACAACAACCAAACAAGAAAAACTGGTTAAGAACATAAGAAGAGCAATTTATTGCAATAAGAACAGAGACATGCTTCACCCCTTCAACCTAAGAGGGGTTGTTTAGTTCATAATCAAAATTACAAAATCAAAGGGGATAAAAGAGAGCATTAGGATTGGAACACTTTTGGAGGTTAAGGACCACACGATTTCTGCCCAGAAAACGATGCAGAATCGTGTTTTCCCCTTAAAACCTTTGTTCCAAAGCTTCTACAAAGTGGGGTGTTTTGTGCAGGGTTCGGGGCCCCATTGTTCTTCCTTTCTTCTTCTCTTTTATAGGTGCAGATTCTTCTCTTCTTTCTTCTCCCACATGCTGGAAGGCATGGCAGTTGGACAAGTTGAGTTTCAGTTGCCCATCTTGCTCCTCAAGATAAGGCACCATGGGAGGTGTGCCGAATGGGTGAAATCTGCAAATCTGCAGATTTTAGATGATTTAGGGGGAGGATAATAGTTCTTTAATTGTTAAATTCTTTTGGTGTAATGATTATCCCCTCTTTCCCATGCTTAAAGTCTTCTGAAACGCTCAGGTCATGATTGCAGAGTTGAAGGTTTAACAAGTGGTGAAGCTCTGCAAGTGGCTGAGTTTAATACTCTTTTCTTCACGTTTCTAGTCATCTGCAAATTGCACAGGCTGAGCCTGTACTGGGCCAGTGCCTGAGGCTGTGTGCAATCTCTTCCCTTTTTTCTGTCCAATTGAATTCAGCTCTTTTTGGGATTGATGTTGTGGCGTGATGGCTTCGTGGACTAAGAAAAAGGAGGTGAAATCTAGTGGATAACTTGTGAATGGAGGGGGATTCGTGGCTTTTCACTGAATTTGTAATGAACAACAAGCCCGAAACAGGCTCATGTTGTGCCAGAGGTTGTTTCTTCGAATTCTCCAATAAATTCTCCAAAATCCTTCAAAATGCACCTGGAATCACTAATCATACAGTAAGGGATAGGATTTAAGGGAATATGATGAAATAATGCAAAGTAAGGCATATATACTCATGATGAATTTGAGAGCAAATATACCTAAAATCATGTCTCAATCCATGCATATTTCATGTGCATCAAAATACCCCAAACTGAAGATTTTGGTTGTCCTTAAACAAAAAGAAGAGAAAAGAAGACATGATTTTGAAGGAAAGTAAAGACCATTTCAAAGCATTAAATTTTCACTAGGTTTCTCCCTTCTGATGTCCTAATTCAAGCATCTTCTTATTTTTCTTCAAAACTGCAATCGATTCTAACCAAATTCCTTGTCAGTAGTTTTTATCATAAAAATCACAGGAATAATTTCGCAACTAGCCTCCATTCCTTCTGTCATTCGAGTGATTCAATTAAAGAATGAAAAGTGGAAAACAATACCTCATATGCAGACCCATTACCTTTTGTCTCCGCTAATGTGTATAAGTCATCAAGCTAGGATCATTAGGTCTTTATTCATGTTGTATTGAGGCTGGGTGAAGGCAGTCAAAGAAAGGTGGATGGTTTTTGCAAGGGTCAATGGCTTGTGAACTCGATTTCTTTTGTTTTTGTTTATGAACAGCATGAGACAGTAGGCTGTTGACCTTGTATGTTATGCAGACTCACGCTATTCAGTAACTGTGTCCCAATACTTCAGCCATTAATGATGTAACCACTGACTCCAACAGATGGATTGGATTTGTGTTCCTTGGTGGAGTATGATTTCCAGATGTTGCCCTTGTCCTTCCTCCCTATCTTTATTTTTGTTTTTTTTTCTTTATTTTTCTTCTTCCCATATGTTTTTCATTTCCTTTTTCTTTTCCAAGGGGAAGATGGAGTTCGTGCATCTGGTGGCGTTTGGATTTTTGTACCGGCTGAGTATGGGTCATCTCTTTTTCTAATCTTGATCAAATCTTGCTCACAGGCTCATCGACAGAGTGACGCTATTTGAAGGAGTTTGTGCCCTTAGACACTGATGGCCCTTACTTATGGCTACAAATGGTTGAGGGTGGACTGTGCAGGGTAATTGAATGAAATGGGGGCCATCTTGATTCGCTCAAAAGGGGTTGCAAGGGTTCGATGAGAGGGGTATGGTTCTGTGTGGTCTGTGGTTGTGATAAAGATGGCCTAGATCCTTTCCTTGCTTGTAGACTTTTCTTGAGGTTTCGTCTTGACAAAGGTAAGGGCCTGTTCTATGGTAAACAGGCTGAGCCTATTTCATTTAGAAAAAATTCTTTAACAGGGTCCTTCTTTTGACAGAATTCATGGAATCAGTTACTTGATTATTCCTGCTCTGCTTGTTTTGGAAAAAATAAGACAAGTCATGAGAATACAGTCTGAGCAGAATTAAATGGAACAAGAGAGAGTGCATAAATTTAAGGACAGGCTCACATTGGAAGAAACAAAGTGAAAAATAGATAAAAACTGAAATTGCATTACATGAACACTAGAAAGTACATAGCATGATTGTACCCTAAAATACCCCAAACTGAAAAACTTGCAGTGTCCTCATTGCAGAAGCAAAACAAAAACAGGGTGCAATAACTACAAGGTCACAAAAACAAAAGAAACTACCCTGCCGAAAACAAAAGATAAAAGGTCTAGTCTCAGCTATATTGAGACAGAAATACCCCAAACTGAAAGTCAAACTATGTGCAGTGGGGCTAGTCTAGACTAATTCTGTGCTGCAGGATCGGGGGAAAGTTAGTTTCTGGGCCTTTTCTTCCTGGATGGTGGCTGAGGAGGGGCTGGTGGTGCCCTGGTTAGTGCTCTTGCCATGTTGAGGAGGTTGGTGAGGGTTTCGGTCAATTGTACTTGCTGGGCCGTGTATTGGTTGTGGAATTCTTGCATGACACGGGCCTGTGTCTCCCCATTCCTCCTTAGTTCTATGATGCCCCGAGTGATGCTGGTGCGCATTTCTCCCATTGACCTTGTGAGGCGGATCTCTTGAGCAGAAATGCTTTCCTGGAGGTGCTGCTGACGTTCCCCTTGAGCATTGAGTGCCTCCTGTAGGTGATTTTGGTTCTGGAGGATTGGGATTATCAGTTGTCCAATCCAATCCTGCATCTGCTCTAGGATATCCAGCAATTGATCTCAGGTAACAGCCGGGGCCTGTCCCTAGGGTTGTGTGGCTACTGGAGGTACTCCTTCTGGCTGCTGCTGGCCCTGGTTGTCATCGACCTGTGCCTGAGGCTGTGCCTCGGCCGGTGCTGCATTTATTCCTACAGTTTGTTCCTCAGGCAGTTATGCTGCATTTTCTTCCTCAGTGTAACGCCCCGATTTTTTCATAATTTTATTTATGAAAATTTTGAAATTTTTAATTCCAATTTTACCCTCGTGAGTTCTTCGGAGTTTTGGACCTATGGGTGTTTAATTACCTCGAATTTCTGAGTTTTTTGTCGGGTTCCTTCTTTAATCGAGCCTTCGTTGGAGTTAAATCGGGTTTCGGGGTTGGAACTTAGGCTTTTAAGTAGTTTTAGTGAAACTACGTCATTTTGAGCTTAAATAAAAAAAAAACGACAAATAAAATATTGACAAGAATGTAAGAACCAGATAAATCACTTAACAATTGTATGTATGGTGTTTGACACATGTTGATTGTGTGTGTATACTTGTGCTCGGGGACTTACTCACCCTATGAGCCTGTCTTCGTGTGCCTGTATGTTTGTCTTATATTGAACATTGAGTAGGCGAATCATATAAATCGCCACCGTGGTTTTACAGATCATTAGTAGCTTGTTGGCGAATGCTCTTACCTCGGGTATCCGACTCTTTCTTTTCAGCAGGTAGTTGTGGTTCCTTCCTGGTGGATCCATAGAGTTGACACTTATGTGTTCTACACTTGTCATTGACTTCATTGTTATTTTTTTCCGCTGCATATTATTGTCGAGATACTGTTTTGGTTTCTTGGATTTTGATCAGTTGTTGTTCCGGTAGTTTTAACCGGCGTTACTTTGGCTAGATAAGCCTGGTTTATATTTGACTTTTGTGTCCTGATGTTTATTTTAAGTTACTCTGAGGTGTTGAGTTGATGTTTTTACACAGAATTTGGCATCCCTGGTTTTAAGGGTACTTTGGTCATTTTATAATTGTGTATATTTTGTGTTGTCGATTTTGGGATGCGGTCGTTTCAGCTTCGTAGCAGAGCAAGCTTTAGGTCTTTTGGGTTTTCAAATAAGTGTTTCTTGTGACTGTTGTGCATAAGCCTGTTCCAGTTGTGTGTCGATTTTGTAAACTGTTTTTGACAAGTTGCATTCATATAGGCATCGGCATGGAACATCAGGATCCGCACAATCCCAAGGGGCACGCTCCTAGTCATGTTTCCAACAACGTGTCGGTGCTGCAGATTCCCGTTGGGCAAGGGAACGATAACGGGGTGCAGAATGATGCAGCAAGAGGACAGGTTGCTACTGGACAGGGGAACGCTAATGCAGCAGGGGGTGGATCTGCGAGAGCTAGGCATCAGAATGTAGTACCTCCTGGTGTGGACCTAGCGATGCTGCAGCAGTATCAGGCTTTTCTCCAGTGGCAGCAGTTTCACCAGTTTCACCAGCATCACCAGGGGGTACAGCCGGTGCCTGCTGCAGATCCCACGGTGGGTAGCTTGGAGAGTGGCTACAAGCACATCAGCAAGTCGGGGATTGGTGAGTTCTCGGGCGAGGATAAGGTGGAGAAGCTGGCAGATGTTTGGTTCAGACTGGTAGAGAATGTAATGGAAAAGTTCACATGTCAGCCAGAATCTCGGGCAAAGTATGTGGCCCACATGTTCACTGGTTATGCTCTGACTTGGTGGCAGGAGGTGGTGGCAAATATGCCAAAACCAGTAGTGATGCTGTGGGAAGAGTTCAAGGAGAGGTTCTATAAGGAGTTCCTTTCTATCAGTTACCGATAGGAGCTGAAGAAGCAGTTCCTTGAGATCAGGCAGGGGGATGATGAGTCAGTCACTGCATTTCGAATTCGATACAACACTCATCTCTCCTATGCCAGGGAGTTTGTGCTAGATGAGGAGACCAAGTGCAGACGGTTTGTGAATGCCCTACGGCACACCGTGGGGGCACCTGTGGCTAGTGGGAAACACAAGACCTGGGATGCAGTTTGTGAGGCTGCAGTGGACAAGGAGAGGATCATCTTGGCAGCACAGCAGGCTCGAGCAGCTGGACGGAAAAGGCATGATTCATTTTTTGCAGACAGTGGTAGTCAGCCGAAGAAGCACTATACAGCTTCTAGTGGCGGTTATTCAAGTGGTTCTTCTTTTCGGGGGTCTAAGAAGAACTGGGAGGTGGCTACCGAGGCGAATTAGGTTGATCATCGGGTGGTCAGTCGCATCAGGATGTGTCCCGTGGACAGGATGTTTCAGAGCGCCCTCCACTCAAGTGCTGGGGTTGTGGGAAGTTCGGGCACATCAGGCCCAATTGTCCCGAGAAGTCTAGTGGTGGATCTCAGTACACGGTTCAGAGTTTTGTATCTTCAGGCTCAGGCAGAGGCAATGGTTACAGAGGTCGTGGTCATGGTAATAGATCTTGGGGCAGAGGTGGAGCGACGCAGGCGGCTACACCTCGAGTTTATGGCATCACCAGAGAGGAGGCTGCTGGTACCCTAGAGGTCATTGCAGGTATATTTATGGTTTTTGGTCATCGTGCACATGCTTTGGTTGATCCAGGCTCTACACATTCCTTTATTTCACGTGCATACATGACTAGACATGATTGTGATGATGATGACCTAGGTAGACCCTTGAGAGTTCGATTACCTACGGGTAGTACAGTTAGTGTGGATCGGGTGTGTAGGAATGTATCCGTTGAGTATGATGGTGAGTGTTTTCCCACTGATCTTAGTGTTATGGATTTGAGTGAGTTTGATGTGATTCTTGGCATGGATTGGTTGTCTAGACACCAAGCAGTGGTAGATTATCGAGCCAAGAAAGTGGCTTTGTGTTCTCTTGTAGGGCATAGATTGGTTTTTGTTGGGGAGCGGAGAACTCTTTCTGCTTGTTGTATATCAGCCATGCAGGCTTTCAGGATGATTCGGGAAGGATGTGATGCGTTCCTTGCGCATGTGGTGGACTCTACGGTACCAATGCCGGGTTTGGAGGATATTCCAATAGTGAGGGAGTTTCCAGATGTTTTTACTGACGAGTTACCAGGTTTACCTCCGGAGCGAGAGGTGGAGTACCTAGTGGACTTGGTACTGGGGGTTGCTCTTTTCTCTATTCACAATATAGGATGGCTCCGACTGAACTTCAGGAGTTGAAGAAGCAGTTGGAGGAGTTGCTAGAAAAGGGTTTCATTAGACCGAGCACTTCACCTTGGGGTGCCCCGGTCTTGTTTGTTAAAAAGAAGGATGGTAGTATGCGGATGTGTGTGGACGACAGACAGTTGAACAAGGTGACTGTGAAGAACAAGTATCCATTGCCTAGGATTGATGACTTGTTTGATTAGTTGCAGGGAGCATCTGTGTTCTCAAAGAACAACTTGTGATCCAGATACCATCAGGTCAGGATTGCAGAACAGGACATACCAAAGACTGCCTTTCGAACTCGGTATGGTCGTTATGAATTTGTTGTGGTCCCTTTCGGGTTGACAAATGCTCCTGTAGTGTTCATATGTGTGATGCATGGGGTGTTACATGAGTTCCTAGATCGGTTTGTGGTTGTGTTCATTGATAATATTCTGGTCTACTCGACGAGTAAGGCCGAGCATGAGGAGCATTTGAGACTGGTGTTGCAGAGGCTGCGGGAGAAGCAACTTTATGCCAAACTCAGCAAATGCGAGTTTTGGTTGGATGAAGTGGCTTTCCTCGGGCATATAGTGTCGGGAGAAGGTATTAAGGTGGACCCGGCCAAGGTTAAGGCAGATATGGAGTGGGAACCACCGAAGAATGCATCTGAGGTGCGAAGTTTCCTTGGACTTGCTGGTTACTGTCACAGGTTCATTGAGGGTTTTTCGTTGATAGCGGGACCCATGACTAAGCTGTTGAGGAAAGATTGCTCTTACGTGTGGGAAGATCATTGCCAGCAGAGTTTTGAGGAGCTGAAGAGTCGGTTGACTTCTGCACCAGTGTTGACAGTTCCTAGACCCAGTGTGGAGTACACAGTGTTTGGTGATGCTTCTGGTTTGGGTTTGGGTTGTGTGTTGATGCAGGAGGGTCGGGTAATTGCCTATGCTTCTAGGCAGTTGAGGACTCATGAGAAGAATTATCCGACCCAAGAATTAGAGTTAGCTGCTGTGGTCTTTGCTTTGAAGATCTGGAGACACCATCTTTTTGGGGAGAGGTGTCGGAATTTCACGGATCACAAGATCATGAAGTACATCATGACCTAGAAGGAGCTCAATATGAGGCAGAGGCGTTGGATCGTGCTCCTGAAGGATTATGATTGTACTATTGAGTACCATCCTGCAAAGGCTAATGTGGTTGCAGATGCTTTGGGCCGGAAGAGAGTGTCATCTGCAGATGAGGAGTTGGTTTCCTTTGATTTGCCATCTTTGTTAGAGTTGAGGTCTTTGGATGCCCAGTTGGAGGTTGATGATACCGGGGCCTTGATGGCCAGTTTGAGCATCCCACCGACCTTGCGGAATAAGATTATGGAGTTGCAGTACGGTGACCCTCATCTAGCGGAGTTGCAGGATAAGGCTCTCAGTGGAGAGAGTTCTAATTTTTACATCCGTGAGGATGGAGCTTTGATGACGGGTGATCGACTTTGTGTTCCGGACGTGGATGACCTGAGGAGGTGGATTATGGATGAGGCGCACAACGCATCTTATGCCATGCATCCGGGTAGCACAAAGATGTACCTGAACTTGAAGTGTCACTATTGGTGGCCTGGGATGAAGAAGGATGTTGCGGAGTTTGTAGCTTGTTGTATGACTTGTCAGCAGGAGAAAGTCGAGCATTAGGCTCCTACTCGCAAGATGAGGTCGTTGGCTATTCTGCAGTGGAAGTGAGACCACATCACTATGGATTTTGTAATCGGGTTATCGAGGACCCGGGGTCGGCATGACGTCACCTGGGTCATTGTCGATAGGTTGACTAAGTCAGCTCACTTCCTACCTATCCAGTAGACGGACACGATGGATAAGCTGGCAAGATTGTATGTCTCGGGTGTTGTCAGATTACATGGAATTCCTCTATCCATTGTGTCGGATAGGGATCCAAGGTTCACTTCCCACTTTTGGAAGAGTTTGCAGTCAGCTTTTGGTAATAAGCTGAATTTCAGTACAGCTTTTGATCCGCAGACAGATGGACAGTCAGAAAGGACTATTCAGACTTTGGAGGATATGCTTAGAGCCTGTGTGCTCAACTTCAGTGGTTCATGGGATGAGACATTACCGTTGGTTGAGTTTGCTTATAACAACGGTTATCACTCCAATATCGGTATGGCGCCTTATGAGGCTTTGTATAGGCGGAAGTGCCGTAGTCTGATCTGTTGGGATGAGAAGGGATTGAGACAAGTGATTGGACCAGATCTTGTCCAGGAGACTATGGATCAGAATGAGGTGGTCAAGCAGTGCATGAGTGTTGCTCAGGACCGACAGAGGAGTTATGCTGATAAGCATCGTCAGGAGATGGAGTACAGTGTAGGTGACAGAGTTTTCCTCTGTGTTGCTCTCTGGAGAGGTGTTATCCGGGTTGGGAGGAAGGGCAAGTTGAGCCCTCGTTATATTGGTCCCTATGAGATCGTGGAGAGGATTGGTCCGCTGGCTTATAGATTGGCTTTACCGGAGGAGCTGTCTCACATACACGACGTATTCCATGTCTCAATGTTGTGGCGTTTCCGGTCTGATCCGAGTCATGTGGTATCACCTGTGGAGTTGGAGGTTGCTGATGATTTGACATATGTTCAGGAGCCAGTTGAGATCTTAGCTCGGGAAGTACGGCAGTTGAGGAGTCGTACAATTCCTATGGTTCGAGTTAGATGGAGCCGTCATTCTCCAAATGAGGCTACTTGGGAGGTTGAGTCCCATATGAGGGAGCAGTATCCACATCCCTTTTGATTCCTATCTTGTAATTTCGAGGTCGAAATTTTCATAAGTGGGGTAGAACTGTAACACCCCGAATTTACCATAATTTTATTTATGGAATTTTTGAAATTTTTAATTCCAATTTTACCCTCGTGAGTTCTTCGGAGTTTTAGGACCTATGGGAGTTTAATTGCCTCGAATGACTGAGTTTTATGTCGGGTTCCTTCTTTAATCGAGCCTTCGTTGGAGTTAAATCGAGTTTCGGGGTTGGAAGTTAGGCTTTTAAGTAGTTTTAGTGAAACTGCGTCGTTTTGAGCTTAAACAAAAAAAAAAAACTAAGGGAGGTTGACTTAGGGCGGGTTGACTGCGCCCAGGCTCAAAACGGCGTCGTTTTGAGCGGGCCGGACAACCCCTATCCCTAACTTTCTCTTCTTTTCTTCCTCACTTCTCTCTTTTTTTCCCCTCTCTTTTCTCTTTCTTTCTTCTCCCGTGCGCCGCTACCCTCTTCCTCTTTTTCTCTATTCTCTCTCGCACACAAACCTGAGCCACCGTTCACCTTTCTTTTCTTCCCCATCGCACGTCACCACACCCATCATCTTCTCCTCCTCATCGAGCAGCCATGGCACGCTCCTCAAGCCGTCCTTGTTGTTGCTGCATCGTGGAGAGGAGGGACTTTGCAGGCTCGGTGCGCCTTGGCGGAAATCTCAAGGAAGGAGCTCGGCTTGCTGCAGTTTAACACACAGGTAGGCTGCTGTCCTTCCCTTTCCTCTTTTCCTTTACTCGGTTTTTTCCGGTGACGAGGTGAGGGGTTGTTCAAATCGGGTTTTGTGTGTGGGTCGTCGTGTTGTGTTTGTTGTTGGACGGTGGCGGATTCGTGGCTGTTGTTGGTTGTGCTGGCAGATCTGTGGTTGTTGCTGGTGGTCGGGTCTTTGCCAGCAGTGCAGGTGGTGGTTCTCGGGTGTGGTGTCGGTGTTTTTTCCAGGTTGTGTTGGGCATGTTGGTTGTCGCTGTGTTGGTGTTGTTTTCCGGCAGTGAGATCTGGTGGAGGTTTCCGGTTGCGCAGAAGGTGTTTTGCTCCTGAGCAGTGTCGACGGGGTGGAGAATCGTTCTCTTTCCGGAAAGTTCCAGCCCCAAATTCTTCCTTTATGGTATGTTTGGTGTTTGTACTTTATGGGTTGGTACTCTGAATGTTGTTGATGCTTTGCAGAATCCTTGGAGTTCTTTCTGGGTATTTTTTGGCGAGGCTGTGACCGGATTCCGGAGAGTCGAGGATTTTTTGGCGTTTGTGTTCCTGTTCTGGCAAGACGGGTTTTTCCATTCGGCAATTAACGGTATTAGCCGAAGATGTTATGTATTATCCATCTCATTCATAACATGTACCTAATTAAACAAGTAATTGATGTACCGGGGAAAAACTGGGATTTAGTGGATACCGTGCGCGAGGAGAGGGTGGCACATGGCCGAAAAATTTCCGACGTGCGTGGTATCTTTAGGTCGGATGATCTTGGGCTCGGGTATGTCCTTGGTGTGGGAGTTAGAGAAACCGAGCCCAAGCCCAATCATGTTAAAACTATATGACTTAAGTGATTTTGATGAGAATGGGCTTTGAGCCCATGGGAATTCTAAGGCATAGAGGTGGACTTAAAGACTTGGGCTTTAGGCCCAAGATTGTTTTGGGTTAAGTAAAGGGTTGAATGGTTTAGGCTTTAGGCCCAATGATGATGTGGGTTTTGACCCAATTGATATTTGGACTTAGATGGACATAAAGCTTGTGAACCTTAGGCCCGTCGCTTGGAAATACAGTTTTGGTGAGTGAGAGTAGACTGGTCGGGCTGGACTTTAACCCACAGTTGCATTGCACAAACATGCATAATTTATTTATTGTTGAATATCTTTGTAAGATATGGTGTCTATGTGTATAGGCAAGAGACATAATTCAGGAGTGGCTGGTACTAGTGGTGGACAGACAGAGCGCCATCATAACTGAGGTGACTCTATAAGACTTATATACTTGTATGCGAATACTTGTTAGTATGGTTAGGTAGTACTGCTTGCTGAGTATGCTTCATCCTGTTGACTGTGTTGTGTACCTGGTTGTTTATGTGCAGGATTGCCGTGGCAATAAATATGTGTTGTTTGCTAAGTGATCCTCCTATGAGCTGTTATTGCCATGCTTGTGATATATGCTGACTTGATATATCCTGTACATTGTGAGCTTAGGCTCTGTTAGAGAACCTTTGTAATGGTACACAACCTAGATACGACTTGAGGTGACACTTATACAATTTCATAATTGGTAACATAACGTACCTGAATAATTAATAAGTTCTACTGTGGGGCTGTTGACCGGTAGCACTGAGAGGGAAGAGAAGGTACCCCTCGGGTCCTGTTATTTTAGTGAATTGTATTCACAGAGATGGCGACGAGGGAATTTATGGGTATGCCCTCGGTTAGTATATTAGTGAGAGTACCCCTCACAGAGCTGGCACCTTGGGGATTTGTCGGGTGTACCCCTTGGTTATTTATTATTATCCATTTCTTTTGGTGAGAGCACCCCTCACAGAGCTGGCGACTTGGGGACTGACGGGTGTGCCCCAAAATTTTGTATTATAATTTCTTTGAGGAGAGCACCCCACCTAGAGCTGTCGGCCACTTGTTTGTTAGTGGTTTTCTTTGTCGGAACTTACCCATTCCGGTGTTGTTATTTATACTATACATATATGATTACATTTGGGCACACGCCTTGGGGAACTGGCCAGTCGCTACCGCGCCTGACGCACACAGTAGAGGGCCCTTAATAATGATAGGAATGTAATAACCAGATAAATCACTTAACACTTGTATCTGTGGTGTTTGACATATGTTGATTGTGTGTGTATACTTGTTGAAACGCCCGTGTCCCAATTTATTAATATGAGTTATAAATTAATTATAGATTGACCAAATTGCCCTTATCATTCCCGGGACACCCGTATCCCAAATTTTTCATTAAAGAATATACATCATGTGAAATGACCAAAATGCCCTTCCACCCGGGATACAATATCAACGACATAATCAATGAATAATTGTACAACAAATTACACAACAACGAGTATGCAGCAGAAGACTATACATAAGATAACATGCATGCAGTGAAACTCTATGGATCCGACCCGAGGAGAGGAATGCACCGCCACCTGCTGATATGCTCTTCTGATCAACGATCAGCTAACCTGTGTAAAACTGTGAGGGGGTGAGACCAACCACTATCTCACCGCAGACAAATAAACCAATAATATACAAAACAAATCAACTACAAATACATCAGCATTAGGCATTAGCAAACACAATGCACAAACGATTCACAATACACAACACAAGTCATCACCAGACTTCAACTATCACTTATCATTACTTATCATATTGTCTTTGTTATTAGGTTTAATATTTTATTAGGGCCCTCTACTGTGTGCGTCGAGCTCGGTCCCGTCTCATGAGACAACCAGGCATAAGCCCAAATAAACCAGGCACGAAGCCCCAAATAAACCAGGCACGAAGCCCAAACATATCCAGAGAGAGAGAAAGACAGAGAGAAGGAGGGAGGTAGAATGGGGGGAGATAGAAAGAGGGAGGTAGAATCGGCCATCACAGGCCCACATGCAAACCCGCATGCCATCCCGAGGGGTATTACTTCCCGCTCGAACCAACCGGTCAACAGCCCCACAGTAGACTTTATTACAATTCGTTATTCTCATTTATTCATTAAGAGTTGTACCATACGTTATGACTCAACAGTGTTGTGTGGAATTT
>JAKUCV010000772.1:0-11957 GCA_028386065.3 Turnera subulata
TAAAACACTGTGCAAGTAAGTCCTGTCTAGGAGGCTGGGTTTTAAGTGAACCATAGTTCCTCCAGTCTTTCCTGGGGATTTATCTTGGAATGATAATTCTGTCTAAGGAGATAGGCTAGGCCATCTTTCCTGGGAATTATCAAATCAGTTCAATTCACTAGTTTGTTGTAGTGGGGAAATTACCCGAGTTTTCCCAACACCTTCTTTATGGGAGACATGAATGTAATAAAAGGAAACAATATTCATGGACTAGTACTGTGGCAATTGCGCTTGCCAAATGAAAAAACAAATAGACCCCTAACAAAATACAATCCTGCAATCACACAGTCATATTTTGAGAGGAAAATAACGGAAAGAAATAGCTAGAAAGGGAAAGAAATAGCTAGAAACGAGTACAAAAAATACATTCCTGCAACTCAAAAAGAAAATGAAACATGTTATATGTTAATTATGTAAGGCGGTCAAGCATAGAAATTGCCAGCGTCCCTGCTTAGCTCCTTGCTCTCTGCACGCATTAACTCTCCAGCACCGCATTGCAGAGTCTGGGAAAGTAAGAAAATTAATTGTCTAGAACCTCATTTCCATCATACCAAGGTACTAACAGAATTACTATGCTGGAAATATAGTAATTGTGCTACCAGCGCGACAGAGAAAGAGAGAGTAATTAGACCTACAGTATTGGGAAAACATCAAATGGAAGATAAGTCATAACACCATCATGGTATTTTCCTGTTCCTGCTTATCAGCAAGAGCTTTCCGGAGCTCAGAAACCTATTGAACACAAGCAGGTAACTAATTTGTATTTAATAAGATTGACTGAAGGTCATTGAATCCACCAAGGACTCATGAAGCAAGATAACTTCAGGTATTTTGTTTCAATGTTAAATCCCTTAACACAATGACACTCAATCCCCAGCCAGTTCCTTGGAGACAATTCTAGGGGAATATATATACCTTGGCACCTGCCGTGGATTATCCTGCTTGACCATTTTCGTCAGAGCTTTCTCCAACTCCTCCACCCTAACAAAGAATCAGTAATATAGCATAATCTCAATGCTACATAATGTGAAAAGGAAAAGACAACAGAATTTCATATAGTTCCTGCTCTACCATATTCTAGACAAGAGGACATCGAACTACCTCCTCTGCCTCTGAAATAGGTAACCCAAAAACACCAAAGCATTGCAGACCCTGAAGACACTCTGCTGGTACAAGCAACAAAATTTTACCACACCTCACTAGTTCCACAGTGATTTAACCAATACAGAAGAAAATGAGAAACTTGTTAAGCTAATTTCCTCCTCAATGGAAGTCAGCAAGAGAAACCAATTAACAATTAGAGATAATTTTGGACAGACCAACTGCGCAGATAAGATTAGCGCATTTAGGTGACTGAATCATATAGTTATGCACTACAATCTTATGAAAAAATAAGAAAAGAGACATACTACCTACGATCCTATTTACTGACTGATAGCACTAATGACAGTACTCTTGGAATTAGAATACCAACTGCAATAGAATACTAATATGATACTGATGAAGTTTCACTGTAGAGCCAGAATTTTAACAAGTAGAACAAAGAAGTAGTCCTAAAGCAAACATCAAGGATAGAGGTAATGGTATATGTATCTCATCCATGCAACTTGATTCTGCTCATTACGCAGTTTTAAACGTAGCAAAAATCAAATAAACATGAACCAATTATGAGACCCCACTGTTAATATGATAGGCTTGGTTGCTTTATTACCAATACACATTCCCACCTGACAATTTGACAATTGGTTGGAATGCAGAAAGCAAATAAAGACATACAATTTATGCATTAGAACAATTTATACACTAGATTCTGCTCATTACCCTGTTTTGCTGAAAGCAAATAAAGACACATTTTATACATTAGAACAGCGGAAAACATAATATTCAAAACATGTACGTATATTAAGCAATCTGCTGTATCTTTTACACAATCCGCTTATATTGAGAGACAAGAAGAGGACTAGAAAGCCTCCCAGCTACAATTCTTGCAGCAGCAACAGCAGAATCTGCAGCAACCATCACAACTGTCGCAGACTTCTTGTTCTTACTACAGAACCCACTCATATAGATGTCTCTAACAAAACCAAACCCGAAGAAGAACTTTCTCAGCTCCTCCTCGCTATAATCATTCTTCTCCTTCTCCCATGAGACGTCAAGGATCTTCTCATGAGTATCATCATCATGATGATCAACTCCGCTAGTGCTCCAGGCCGTTTCGTTCTTTTCTTTTGCGGCGGCTGGTTCTTGTTTCCTCCGCTTGGCATCCATGTTAGAGTACAAAGCATCGGATCTACGCTTAAGCCCATCTTGCCTTTTCATGAACTTGCGCGTCTGCTCTGCTTCCATCTTCTTCTTAAGCTGCCGGAGGGAATCGTCGAACCGTCTCCGGGCAACCGGGTCCATGAGGGTCTCGTACGAGGACCGGAGATTCTGGAAATCTGCCAAGGCATTAGGGTCATCGGGCCTCTTGTCCGGGTGCAACCCTAACGCCTTGAGTTTGTAGGCTCTCGATATCTCCCTCTCGGTTAGTATCGCCCCTTCGTCGCCAGACGGTAGCCCTAAGACTCTATAATGATCAAGAGTCATGGTTTCCTCACTACGGCAAATTTGGTTGTGGTGGTGGACATAGGTTTCTATAGCGACTTTAGGTTTGCGTGGTTGTGAAGTAATATCTTTTACACAAAAAAACCCGTCATATTTATATATTTTTTTTGGAAAGCGCGTAATATTAGCGTAGGAGCACGCCTGGACAGTTCCCTTCTTACAAATTACGAAATGTAAAATCAAAATTATTCAAATTCCGATAGTATAGAGTAGTGGTGTTCAAAAACCGATCAAGCCGACGGCCCGACCTGCACCCGACTCGAGCCGACAAAAAATCAACCGACCCGACTATCAACCGCGTCAACCGACGAGTATTAACCACCTATTTAATACTCAGGCGGGTCGGCAACGGTTGGATAGTTTTCACCCGTTCTAACCGAACCCGCTACTACAACCTACCCGATGTTTTACCATAGTATAAACATATAATTTTTCCACACCCCCTGGACAGAGGCTTGGGTGAGGTAATCTTTACCAGCTTTTGCAAAGTAGGTCTTGTCCTTGGGAGAAGACCATACCCACCGATCCTCCCTAGCTGGGTTGAGGGCTAAAGTCTGCAGCTCTTCATCTATGCTCCTGCACGTAACTCTTTCCCAATCATAAAGCGACCTCCTCCATATATTAGCAGTGCACAAGGGAGCCATAGTTGCGAAATCATCAAGAGTACCATCTTGAGAGGAGCATATCAAAAATAGTCTTGGGAACTTGACGCTAAGAACTCCGAGGGAGCACCAGTTATCATGCCAAATTGAGATTCTTGATCCGGAACCGACCTGGATAGATAAGTTGTCTTTCAAAGAGCATCTCAGGTTGCATCTATCGTTAGAGCATCGTAACACGTTTTGCCATATATAAGGAGGACTGTTTTTGCAAACAAAAAATTGGTTCGAACTTCCCAGTATCCTTCAAGCATTTGGCTTTAATGAATTTTCTCCATTTAGCTTCCTCCTCTTGCAAGAATCTCCAGTACCATTTGAAGCATAAGCTGTTGTTTTTAAAAGACAAGGAATCTATACCTAGTCCTCCGAGAACTTTTGGTCTCGCCACCTTGTCCCAAGCCACCCAACATAATTTTCTTCTCTCTTGGCACCCACTCCATAAAAATTTTCGCATGATTTGGGTCAATTTTTTGGCCACTCCTGCAGTATCCTGAAGATAGACAAATAATATAGAGGAAGGACTGAGAGTGTATATTTAATTAGCAGAGCTCGACCTGCAAAGAAAAGGAACGTTGACTTCCAATTCTTGAGTTTATTGTTGAATTTCTCAAACACAGGAGACCAGCTTGCTAGTTTTTTCATATTAGCTCCCAAGGGTAACCCTAAATATTTGACAGGGAATTTTTCCAGGCGGCAGAAAAGTAGGTCTGCTATGTTTTTGGCAATCGAAATGTCAATGTTGGTACCAATGATGCTACTTTTGAAAAAGTTTATCTTCAAGCCTGACATAATTTCAAAGCATCGCAGAACTCTTTGAGATTTAGCAGAGAAGGCACATTAGCTTTTGCCAAGATAAGAGTATCATCAGCGAACTGAACCAAGTTTGCGGAGATGTCGTGGATATTGAGACCTTCAACAAGACCGTTTACTATGGCTGCATCCATCAAAACCCTCAACCCCTCCGCGGCTATCAGAAACAAAAACAGGGACAAGGGGTCACCCTGTTTAAGTCCTTTACTCATGCCGAATTGTGGGGTTGGTGAGCCGTTAATCAGAACAGCTAGGGTGGAAGATTGTAGACAGGCGTTTATCCAAGTAATCCATCTTGATGGTGTTAGTATAATATGCCCAAAAGCCAATCATGGATGATTATTTGTAGTCATGTATACGCCTTAAGGTTATTCCAATAAGTATCGTTTATGAGATAAACGCTTGCACATACTTATAACCCTAGAATGTTTCATATTCTTAAATGTCCCTAGTCGATTATTATTACGGATGGGTTGTAATAATGAATTAAGACTAGCGTATGTTGAGAATTGCATATGTGATATGAATTCTACATACGGGTACAAGTTGGAGAATTTGACAAGAAACATAGATTAAACATATACGAGATTGACATATTCCATGTCTCGTGTTTGATCTAGATAATGGGACGAAGGGACGATGACATATTCCGAGGCATAGAGAATCAGTACTGATCTTGTCGTTCGGGTAGCAATGATGTGTTGCTAGACGCCGCTCTTTGCTTATAATTGTAAAATGAGAATTTTACAATTATTGCCTGACGTTACAAGTGCCTACAGGGTCACACACATAGAACCGTTGATTCGAGCAGGTGGTTGAACCGTGGTTGGACCATGGTTGGACCGGTGTGTGGTTGGACCGTGGTTGGACCATGGTTGAACCATGGTCGTTTTTGGGTGGTTGGTTTGCTGAATGTCAGCATTATTGAGCCCCTTTAGTGCCACTTTAGGTGCTGTGCATGATGATAAGGATTAGTGGACCATTATTATGTCAAGACATAATAATAGTGGTATTGGGGCCAAGGTGTTGGCCATTACCTCCACTAATGGACCTTTGGGAGTGGTGGTGTAGGTGTGATCTGATCATTCACTTCCTCAGCTCCCTCACCACGTTTTCAGTGCACCCAAAAACTCTCTCCCAACCCTCTTCTTCTTGGTGAAAGAAGAAAGAACAAAACACCACAAAACACATAGCTTCCGGTTCACTGCTGCTAGCACATCAGTCCGGGAGTGCTTGTTCTTGGTTTCGTGTGACGATTCCGGGAAGATCACGGTTCGTGTGGATACCGTAGAGGAGCCAGGCCGTTTTCTTGCTCTTGCTGATTCCGTACTTCAGTTGAGTGAAAGACCTCAACCACATAAGGTATGTAAAATTGTTATTCGGTTTTGCGTGCTTCACATGGTTCTTGGTCTGTTTCCCTTGCTTCCGCTGCATGTTGTGCATATTATGAATGTCATAATAGCTCTAGGGAAACTTACAAATGGGAAGCCCATGTATTTCATAGTCTGAAATAAATATCGCCAAGAGATGGAATCATATGCTTTTTGGAAATCCAATTTCCATAAGACAGTGGCCTCCCTGCTTTTCTTCAATGAATCAATGAATTCTGATGCTAGAAGTATGGCATCCAAGAAATTCTTGCCTTTTAGAAAGGCATATTGGGAGCCACTGATAAGGTTGGGTAAGACTGATTTGAGCCTTGAAGATAATATTTTTGAGATGATTTTGTGCACGACAGTCACCAGGGTTATAGGCCGATAATCGTTGAATTCTGCAGCTCCTTCCTTCTCTGCTAAGAGGGTAATATAAGATATGTTTACACCTTTTGGAAGACTCCATTTGTCAAAAAACTCCTTCACTAGGTCGAATAGATCCGTTTTAATCTGGTCCCAACACTTTTTGTAGAAATTTAGATTGAACCCATTAGGCCCTGGTGTCTTTGAGCCATCACAAGCCCAAATCGCCCTCTTTACCTCCTCCAAACAAATTGGTTTTAATAGCCACAAGGCCTTTTCAGGTTGAAGGCGTGAGAAATGCTAGCTACCTCTCATCATGGGTCTGTTTACCAAGTCTTCGCGATATAGATTTGAGAAAAAGGAAACCGCCTCGTTCTTGATTGCCGATGGTTCAGTAACATCCTGTCCATTGCCTGAGACAGGTACAATGGAGTTTCTTCTACCTCTTGCACATGCTGACACGTGAAAAAATCTCGTGTTCCGATCACCGAGTTTGAGCCAATTTATCCTGGACTTTTGTTTCCAGAGAATTTCTTTTTGGCGCAATTTTTGATGGAAGTCCTGCTTTGCAACACTTTTTCTCCTGGTCTCTGAGTCAGATAACAGGGCTGATTCTGCTTTTAAATCAAGAACCTCAATCTCGTTTTGTAGTTCAGCCACTTTATCAATAATATTGCTGAAGCGGCTTCTGTTCCATTGGGATAGAAGCTTGTGCAAACAACCTATCTTTTTCATCAATTTGTATCTTCCAGGAAAATCGCTCTCGCATCTATCCCTGTAAAAGATTTAGCACACCCTTAAACCGGCCATCCTTCCACCAACAGTCCTGAAATCTAAAGGGTTTTAAACCCCACTTCAATTTATCTTGAGAAAGTATCAGAGGCTAGTGGTCGGATGTACCTCTTTTGCCTGCCTGAAGCGTTAAGGATTTGAAAGCTAAGCTCCATTCACCCTGAGCCATTGCCCTGTCTATCTTGCTGGCTGTCACTCTGTTCGCCAGGTAAATTTACGTCAAACTAGTGGGAATTCCAAAAGCTGCATAGCCTCCATGAAGCTCCTAAGAGCACCGGCCCTTCTGACATGGAGTCTATTGCTCCTCTTGTCCTCTGGCAGTATAGTTTCGTTCAAATCACCGATAACCATCCGGGGGGATTTGAAAATCTGTTTCAATTCTTTCAAGTCATTCCACATCCAGATTCTATTCTCTGCGCAGTAGTCACCATAGACAAAACAAATGCAAAACTGATCCTTTATAGCACCAAAACAACCTTCCACTAGTATCCAATTTTTGTTTGTTCGACATTGGGATATATGGAAGAAAGATGCATCCCACATCATTAAAAGACCTCCTGATGCACCTTCCACATCCACATATCGAAACTCTAAGTCACCAATGCTCCAGATCCTTGCACAGAAATTTCTATCTATGCCCTGTTGCTTCGTTTCGCAAACACATACAATCTTGGCTTCGTTCTGGGTAATTAACTCCTTGAGATGACTGTGCTTGATTCCTGATCCCATTCCTCTGATATTCCAAGTTAGAATGCTAAACATAAATATATAATGCACACTTTGAGTAAACAGAAAGAACAGAGGCCATGTCTACTGCTCTTCCTGATTCATATTCCACTCCTCTCCTTCTCTTAAAATCAGTTCACGGACAGCTGTTCCCACACCATCCACGTCGGTTTGATCCCAACCCAAGCGGTTTCACACTTGCACAGTGAGTTCGGCTTCAGTGTCGTAGTCGACTTTAGGTCTGCGAGAAGAATCTACAGGAGGCTCTACTTCACTAATTCTCTCGTTAGCCCTTCTGATGTCAGTGTTAGACAGAGTATCCCCCGAAATAATACTCCCAGTAAATCTATTGAATTTTTTGAATTTATGTGTTTTACGAACCTGCCTTGTGTTAAAGGCTAACTTGATCTTTTGTTCAATCAACGCTGACAACTTATACTCCAGACTTTGGTGACGGTGGTTGCTAGAAGAGAGTTGGCATAAATCTGGGCTAAGTGATAAAGGTTGAGTAGGCCCAGACCTAAGCCTGTATTTGGCCCATGGGAAGGGTCAATTGTATACATCCTTCAAGATGAGGGTTAGCCTGGTGGCCCACTTCTTTATTGTTACTGCCCGACGATTCCCCTTCTTCGTTGGTAGAGAAGCTGTTAAAAGCCCCACGACAACTAGCCACAAGATTTGAAAAAGCCGAGTCTTCAACTCTAGATGGTAAAAGGGATCCAGTTGTACCGACCTTGGACGAGGGAATGGACTCGACATTGTTGACATGTGGAGTGTGTCTATTGTGCGAGTTGTTGGAGCTGGTCTGAGGTGAGTCTCGACCCGACAACGCGTGAGGTTTTGGCTTCCCAGGAGATAGCCTTACTGGATGATCGTTCTTCTCGACGATGCCTCGTAATTCAAAGGGATTAGAATCCGAGGCGAGTGAAGCGAGGGCAGAGTAACGGTTGCCGAAAAAGATATTCGAATTTCCCCGGCCGCTATTGGCAGTAGAGGCCCCGTGGTGTGCAATCGGAGACTCAGTCTCAAAAGAGATTAGGTCATTGACGGAGATATCATTAACAGAATTGTTAGCCTGGGTACTATAAGGGACCAAGATCTCCGTGCATAAAACAATGGATTTAACCCCTTCGATTTCGATATTCACCTCCCAGGATATCAGTTTCTTAACCGTGGTTAAGACTTGAATGAAAGCGAACTCCAAATTTGTTCTAGACTCTGTTTTCTCAGCCACCTTAATCAACTTACCAAAGTTGTTACTGACCCTTTCAAAAAACTGCATGCACCATACATGAAGTGGGATGCCTGAAAGTTTAATCCAACAACACCTATTGGATGCATTGTTGCCTACCCTCCATGCCCTAAATAAAAGAATGTAATCAGAAACCCAATCAGGTACTTGTGACAGTAATGCATCACGAACATCTGCAGATGGGGCATGGATTAATACTGCTTCTCTGCCTAAGGTACTGACAGTGAAATCCTTTAGGCCATTTGAGGCCAGCACTCTTTGGATAGCAACTCTCTCCATAGGGGAAGAGAGAATTCCAAAAATGCACCGAGAGAGCCAAGACATCGATTCGTCAGGAGGATTGAAAACTAATTTTGAGAAACCAGAGCAAACATCGACCTCCTTCTCCTTTCCTTTGATGGTCTGAGCAAAAGACTTTCCTTGTTGCACTTTGTTGTCGTTAAAGGTCTGTTGAGTATGGTAATGACCCTTACTTTTTTGTTGCTTGGATTTGGCAAGATTGGCACGAAGTGTGCCTCCTACCCCAGCGACTGAGGAAATCTTAGCCACCATAGTTTCCAAAGGAAGATTAGTTTTTAATCTAATAAAACCGAAGTGCCTCCCATTTCTGGCCAACTTCCTCGGGATGTAGACATCGATAATTTCTCCCACCACGGACAGATGTGACAAGATATCGGATATTATCTAGGTCATAGGTATGTTCTCAACGTACAAGTTCACTAACTGGTTTTCCTCAATAGCGGCAGCAACTTGACTCCTGCTCCATTTTGAAAAAAAGAGTAGTTTAGGGTAATTTGAGTGGCTACTAGGATTCCTAGGTTGGTGGGGTTGTGATATGGAGGTGTTTAGTACTTTGGGAGGGTGGGTTAATTGTGGGGGATTCTAGGTGTTAGGGAGGATGGGTTGGGATTGATGGACGTTGATGGTGGCCTGTGGAAATTGAAGTTTTGAGGGCGGTGGTTGTCGGGGAAATTTTGGTGACATGGGATAGAGGAGGGGAGTTGAACGGGCCACCATGTTGGCTAATGAATAAACTTAAATTATTTTAGGAAAGGGTCAAATTGCAAGCCATCAAAGTAGCAAGAAGATCCTGCAGGTCCGTTAGTTTGCTAGCTTTTTCATGAACCTGTACTTCAATTTTTTTCTTATACTTTTGATTTTTTCTTAATAGACAAAAATGGGATGAAATATGGAGATGGGATAGTTATACATGGAGGCCACTGGCAGGGTACCGTGGCAGGGTACAGGGTACTATTCTACCACTAGACCACTAGTGTTGTTTGCTGGTTACATATTTTTTTACTTAACAAAACAAAGTGATCACTGTATAATATATATATTGCTTTAACATTATAAAGTCATTAATTGTGCGTTACATTGTTGTGTTAAGTATATATAGGGTAAATCGTATATATGGGGTCCGTACTATTTCGAAAGTACCGTTTGGGGGTCTGTACTCTTTTTTGTCTCTTTTACGGGTCTGTACTCCTATTTTCCATTTTTTTTAGGGGTCTCGGGCAGTGCTGCTGATGAAGTGGATTGCCCGGCCCGGAGGTGAGACATACGCGCTCCTTTCTCTAACAAATTGCAGCGCGTAGGCGCGTGCAGCGTGTGTCATGTGGACCCTATTTTCGTATTTTTTTTATTTTATTGTAAAAAATATTTCCAGTTTTTTAATACAAATTTAATTTATTAAAATTGTTTAACAGATATGAAAAAAAAAGAATGCAAAAAAATTAAACCTCCACCTTATCAAAACGATTAGCCAGATTGTACCCCTAAAATCTCCTATATCAAACCCTCACTCACTCAATAAATAAAAAATCCAAGCCCTTAAATTGAAATTGATGAACCCTAACCCCGTATATGTTGAAGCCATCAGACATTGGGTTGAGTTTTTGTACGATTTGTGTGTTGTGTTCATCTGGGATGTGAAGGAGGAGGAAGAGGAAATGGGTTAGAGGTAACTGGGTTAGTTTGAGAACCCGACCCAGATGAGATGGGGCTGGGTGGGGTAGGAGTGACGGGCTGAATCGAGCCGTGTAGGGGTTAAACAGCAAGATTTGGGTTGTTGGGGTTATAATTAGGGGAGGCGAAGGTGGGAGGTGGACAAGAATCATCGGAGTAATGGTGGTGTTCCCAGAGTTTCTCCATCCTGTGGCGGCACTGGACGACGGTCTTAGTCGGGAAAGAGTTGAGGCAGCGGAGGGCAACGTTGTCGGCGACTTCTTGCTAGTGGTTGCCTTTCAGGTTGCGGCGGTAGAGAGCCTACCACTTGTAGCGGTAGACGTCGATATGGCGACGGTCTTGTTGTGGGAACAACATGGCAGTGGGAGGCGTGGGGGTTAGTGGATGGTTGAGGCAGAGCCAGCAGAAGGCAGCGGCGGGGACGGTGGTGAAGACGCAGACAGCTTGGCGGAGGAAGGCGGCGACTCTGTTTGTTTTCGATTTGAGTTGGCTGCACTTTTTTTTTTCCCTTGGTAAAGAGCTCGTCGCAATGTTGATGGAAGGAAATGATGTTTTATGTTTTTTTATTGAATTTAAGAAATATAAATTTTGAAATTACTTGGAAAAAATCGTTGAGCTGACACCATTGGTTGAAAGCACCAAAAATTAGTTCACATATTTTTTTTAAAAAAATTGGAAAATAAAAAATCTTTTAGAAAATATAAAGAAAAAAAAACACCTTTAAGCTTGCTTGACTGAAGGCATACATATTTTTGTTTTTTTTAATTGAGGAAATAATTTTTTATAAAAATAATATTTAGGAAAAAAATTTGAGCTCCTGAAATATGTTTTTATATATAATTCCTTAGCAAATAATAATTCTTCTAAAAATATTTGGAAATTTGGTTTTTGGTAAAAATTTGGAAGTAGGACCCACCATGTACAGTGGGCATCACTCACAGCCACGTGTAAAGAAAAGCCCACGTGTAATGCACCCCCGGGGCCGGGCAGTCCACGTCATCGGCGGGGCTGCCCGAGACCCCTAAAAGACACGGAAAATAAGAGTGCAGACCCGTAAAAGGGACAAAAAAGAGTATAGACCCCCAAACGGTGTAAGTTTCCCTAGAGCTGTAATGACACTCATAACAAGCACAATATGCAGCGGAAACAAGGAAACTTAACCAAGAACAAAGTGAAGCATGCATAAACCGTATAACAAAATTTTCGTACCTGTAGTATTAGGATCTTTCACCTAAATGCTGGACGGAATCAGCAAGAGCAAGACAACGGCCTGGCTCCTCTACGGTATCCACACGAACCGTGATTGGCTTGAAATCGTCCTACGAATCAAACCTCGAGCACTCCCGGACTGATGTGCTAGCAAGAGTAAAC
>JAKUCV010000772.1:12215-22417 GCA_028386065.3 Turnera subulata
AATCTATGTTTCTTGATCCCCGAGTTAACTGTATAAAACGGATACCCGTGATATCACCATATCACCCAATCCGAGCATGGCCATGCATTTAACAGTTCAACTCTATCAAGAAACCATATGATAATATACCCGTTATATGGGTCGAACGAATCCCGTCTTGATCAATCAGAACCCACTACATACTCGTCATATACCCAATGATTACCCTTATGTCCACCCAGTTACGAATGACTAGGAATAATATCAAAGTACATGACTCATATGTTGGATACCTTGACGATCTCAGGTCGGAGGACAATACATCTATAAGAACCACTAATGACATACATATAACGTTCCATGTAGGGTTCTTGTGTGGGTCGGTCCAGTCCACAAGTTCTCTAACTTGTACCCGTATGTAGAATTCATATCACATATGCAATTCTCAACATACGCTAGTCTTAATTTATGATTACAACCCATCCGTAATAATAATCGACTAGGGACATTTAAGAATATATCAAATATGAACTAGGGTTATAAATATGTGCAAGTAATTATCTCATAATCATATTTATTGGAATAACCTCAAAGTATATACATGACTACAATCATCCATAGAAGGGACCCATATATGCGATTTACTTAGTATATATATATATGTGTGTTGATGAAACTGACCAATTTAACCGACTCACTCGCGGTGTTTGTATTACATAAAAAACCCTAAGAATGTAGGAATCCCAAACCTAGTTGGAGAAACATTAATAATAAAGAGTCGGTGGGAATCCTATTTATATATGTAGCCATATGATAATAAACTATCACAAAAAATTAAACATCACGATTTCCACCTTCTCCTATCAATTAATTCCTCAATTCCTCAAGCTTTTTTGAAACCATTGTAAGGAATATTAAGAGTACTAGCAGCAGCCAAGACCATCAAACAAGCCATCGCCATGGATCTCTCAAACATTATGCTGCTGATTTGGAATGCTCTTATGCTGCTGATTTGGATTGTTTCTATAATGGTTGTTGTATGTATATGCATGGGACTCCATCGAATGTTTGAACGACAAGGAAAGGTTCTTTCCGGGTCCAGCCATGTGTATCATCAAATTTCTTCCTTACTTTATCTGGGCTTGATCGCTATGGAAGAGGAGCTTTTTTCTTACAGTCGATTATGATGACTTGGAGATGGTTGTTCATTGAATTCTTTCTCTTTTTTCTTTTCTGGATAAAAGAATTGTTTTAGTAATGTAATAAGTAGTTTATAGATTGGCCAACCCGGGTGGGTTAGATTAATGTTGATGATTGGTAATATACTACCAACAGAATTTAGTGGTGGAAATTGCAAAGGATTAGCTCTAACTTTTTTTTGTTTTATGGGTTACGTCTGGCACACGAACCCGACATTCAATTGTTAATTATTATGCTTTGGCTTGCTAATTCTTTCAGGTGTAGGAGTACTTCACTTTGTGCGTGGTTCTAGTTAGGGTTTCTTTTAGTAGAATTTGGGGAAGAACACGGATAGAGAAAAGGATTAAAAAGAAAAAAGAAAAGAAGGTAGAGTAATAAAAAAAAATTGAGCCAACACTACTTGTAATGTAGTGACATCTTCCTTGGATTGGGTTTCAAGGGGTCATGGGTTCGATCTCAGTGGGCGAGATTGAAGGGGAGTTTAGGAGTTGGAGTTTGGATTATTTATGTAATTACCATGTACAAAAAAAAATTTGAGGAATAAAATTGATATTGTTTATGAACGCGTAGCATTTGATATGTTTGACTGAGGTTTATAATTTAAACCGAAGTCTAAACTTATAGTTTGATTTTTTTTTTCCTCCTGGTCAAGTAATATCTGTAATTACTTTGTTTCCGAAAAGAATAGTAATTAAATGTAATACAATGTTCTCGAAGTGTTATTGGAAAATATAATTCCTGTAAGCACCTGTTTTTGAGTGCGGACCTCGGTATAAATTCGTTTTCAAGTGGGCAAGTCCATAACAACAAATCCTGTTGTTGGTTTCTTGGGTTCTTCTTTTTTTTTTTTTTCTCCCCCTTTCTTTCAGTTGACGTTTTGTTATAGGATTAGAATAGTAGAAATGAGTGTACGTCTGTACGACTGGAAGATATCATCGATACAGAAGTGTCAATGGAAATATCAAGCACTACAATTAATTAAAGTTATTATTATCCTTCTTTGGGAAAATGGTTTAGGATGTGTTGGAAAACAGTGAAGGGGTTAATTAAGTTTTTTTTTTCCAGTAAAAAAATTTAATTATGTTAGATTACATCTTAATTACCTAACAAAAAGAAATTATCAACTCTCCCTAGCTAAATATAATAAGCCTATGGCAGTCCTTGCTGGCTGCGTAAAAGATGTGTTAATCAGCTAGAGTTGTGATCACCACCTGCCCCGAACACAGATCTTTTTTTTTTTTTGGTAAAACGATGAGATTATATTATAATAGGAAGCAGCAGATAGTCGTAAAAAGGTGACTACCAGCTGCAGGGGTACTGAGAATTACATAAGAACCAGACAGCCAAGTAACCAGCTTAAACAAAAACCACTCTACACTGAGTCCCTCTCCACCCCCTAATGTCACAGAGTGTGGCGCAGTGGATGCACACTCTCACCGTGCGGCACACGCAAGATCGTCCCTTAACTTGTAAGCCTACCACATGTAAACACAACGAAGAGAGAACAAAAAAAATAATAAAGCAAGAGAAATAATTGGGAGAAGACTCGGTATTATTATTAATAAACCATCAACAACAATACACGCCCAACAACCCCCCCTCATGCGTCCTATTTATATAGGTGCCGCAAGGCTCTCTCCTAGTTTGACACTGGTAAGTATTCCTAGTCCAACACAAACTCGGTATACATAACCCCCACACAAACCCAATCCTAATACAACAAGGTTAGCTACTCCTAGTCACAATAGGATTCCTACCAACAACCAAAGTAGTGTCCCAACCCAACTCAAACTCCTATGTACACTAGGATTCCGGACTCCTATGCGCACTAGGATTCTGGGGTCGTGACATTCTCCACCACCTAATCTTGCAATGCCCTCATTGCAGCCCGATGATGCACCACAACTACTCGACCCACGAATAGTCGCTTTCGATGTTCACGCTTCCACTTCGTCTTGTGAAAATCCTTCCACTCCTCGAAATGCCAAAGCCAACGAACCATCGAACAAAATCCATGCTCCTGATCAAACCATGACTCATGCCCAGCCTTATTCGGTTCCCAATCATTTGCATGCCCACTTGAACTTCGGCTACAATCCCCGCAACCTCGAACAAGTGAAACCCGCTGCTCATCATGTAATCCCATGACTCCAAGCAACATCCTTGTACTTGTATCCCGTCGCTCACCATGTAATCTTATGGCTCCAAGCAATGTCACTGAACCCATCTCTACGCCGAGAACGTGTCCGTCCGCGTACCCGCGCACCCGATGTAAGAACCTACACCGTACCCCAAGCTTCATGCCAACTCTGCCCGTTGTGCATTCCTCGCTGGAACCCACTCCACCACCCGAACCATCACAGTCCCTTGTGAACGAAGAGCACCCGATCTCTGTCCTGAAATCAGCCCGTGAAAGAACTACACCTCGCTCCCTCATCAGTCCCTCAATCCTGGATATGCCATGAATGTCCGTCTCATCCTGCCATGCAAACCTGCACCTAGCACTAATGAACGTCCCAACACCATGTCCACCATATATAGAATGAGTCGCATTCGCACCCGCCAACCGTCGTTTGTGTGTGTCCAGGATCTCCATAAAATCCATCACACCAACTCTCCAGTCCGGTGTCAACCTGCAACAGCCTTCGTGTATGCCACAAAATTGCCATGCAACCCGTCCATGCTTGCCAAGTGCAACTTCGAACGAAGCTCTCCACACCCGCAATTCACCAAGGACTCCCTACGCAATTTTGCTCCAGCAACCAAGTCTGACCTTGCAAAATCCCCTCCGAGATGCTCACAAAGTATCCACACTCCTTGCTGTCCAAAGTTCTCTCCAATTGCACTCCCAAGAGTCTCCACAATTTGACCAAGAACCAAGCCAAGCAACCCGTGCACTTTGTTCCAAGCACCAAGAAAGTTCCCTTGAGTCTAATCCTTATCCTGAAGCTAAAACCCCACCAAGTTTCTCCTTGGAACCTGCCTTGAATCCACACCGAAATAGTCGCTCCCAAAATTGCCTTGCACCCGTGTACCGTCCTACGCAATTGCACGCCCAACCTGCGCCAATTGTGTGCAGCCCCGCTAATTCTACGCACCAGCCCACGCCAAGCAATCCACCAATCGTCCAGCGTGTACCACCAGCACCCAACCGCACCAGAACACGCCTGATCAGCTCTCCAATAACGCACCAGTGCTCACAGTAATCAGCTAGCTCCCGACAAAACACCACGGTCTCGCAAACAATTTCAGCAACCAAGTGTGATCAAGCCACAGAAAACCACCAAGAAAACTCAAGTAAAAGCTTCGAATCCTTCTCTGCCCACCCTAGTCACCTTTGTCTGCTCCAAAGCTCCACAAACCTTGCTGTCCAAACACCAAGCCATTCTACACCTCGCCACAAGAAGCACCAATCGGCCAGCAAAGAACACACAACAAGATTGCACTTTGTCCAAGCACCAACAAAAGTCAACCAGGAAAAACAAACAAAACCACTGGATTCTCCTTCCCCTCTTGAAGCAAAAGAACCAGGAACCTTGCTGTAACCCTCCCCAAACACCGGTTGATTTCCGCAAAGTTACTGCCCACAAACACCAAGCACACCACAACAAACACCAATGTGCAAAACAGACCTGTTTCTCCATGCCAACGGATGTCGAGACGGTGCCAATTTGCTGCAGAACTTTCCCAAGAAAATTCACACCAAGGAGCAGCAAGTTTGTTTGAAGTTGCACCCCTTGTTCCTACACAAACCAGTCGCGCAAGTTCTGTCCACTGTCGATGCGCAACCCGCAGCACCAATTCCAGCCGTCTATCACACCAATCTGCCTATCTTGTGCAACAACCAGCAGCACCTGCAGCACCCAGCAAGCGACTCCTGCCTCCAGCTCGTACCAAGACAGCCCACAGAAAGAAAACAACAAGGCAACACCACAGAAGAAGTTGACCAAGAGCAACACAAAGATTCAACAACTCCAAAACAAAACCAAGCCTGAAAATTACCTTCAAGAGTGCGTGTGAATTCATATACAAAAAAATTTCGTACCAACACGCTTTGCTGCAGCCCAATCGCACAAAAAGTGCGCCCAGTCGCGCCAAAAAGTGCGCCCAGTCGAGCCAAAAGGCGCGCCCAGCAGAACCAAAAAATGCACCCAGTTGAACAAAAAGGCGCGCCTAGCAGAACCGAAAAGCGCACCCAGACGAGCCAAAAGGTGCGCCCAGATCTGCACCAGCAGCGCACCAAGTCGCACTAACAACGAACCAAAAGGCACCAACAGTAAGTCAAGCTCCGCTACCACTTGTCACGGGCCAAGAGTGTGGCGCAACGGATGCACACTCTCACCGTGCGGCACAAGCAAGATCGTCCCTTAACTTGTAAGCCTATCACACGCAAACACAACAAAGAGAGAACAAAGAGAATAATAAAGCAAGAGAAATAATTGGGAGAAGACTCGGTATTATTATTAATAAACCATCAACAACAATACACGCCCAACAACCCCCCTTCACGCGTCCTATTTATATAGGTGCCGCAAGGCTCTCTCCTAGTTTGACAGTGCTAAGTATTCCTAGTCCAACACAAACTCGGTTTACTTAACCCCCACACAAACCCAATCCTAATACAACAAGGTTAGCTACTCCTAGTCACAATAGGATTCCTACCAACAACCAAAGTAGTGTCCCAACCCAACTCAAACTCCTATGCGCACTAGGATTCCAGACTCCTATGCGCACTAGGATTCCGGGGTCGTGACACTAAGACCCTCTGAGCAAATTAAGAGATCAGTAAAAGAGAAGGGAAAATTAGGATGTTTCAGCTTTACCCACGCAAAGACTTTCAACAAAATCCGATCAAAGAGGGATCCCCAATCCACATCCTGGCCCTAAAAAACAAACCTGTTACGAGCAAGCCATACGCTCCATATCGTAGCAAAGAACACACTAGCCCATGAGGACTTGCACTTAGCCGATCCTGCCATACTACACCAATGTGCACTATATATAGAAGCACGAAGTCAAAAAAACATACGAAATTGAAATACAAAAATACCCTCTTCCTTTTTCATTATTATATTATAATTAATGGCTTAATCGTCATCTCAAAAATACCAAAAAAAACTAAAGAAGAATAATATAATTTTGGTCAATTGGTTTTATATGCTACTCATCGTCATCACAAAAATATGAAAAAGAAAATAAAAAATAATAATAAAATTTTGCTAGGTGGGTTTTATGCTATTTTTTTTTTCTTTTACAGATCTACTTGAAGTTCCCTACTGATGGTTCTTCAAAAGATGAAGATGTCAAGTAAGCTTAACAGTTACAAGATTCCTTTCCTTTATCCCTGTGCATTTGGAAAACTTAGAATTGTATATTACTCCTACATTACCAATCCAACTAGCAATCTTAATAAAACTAAGCTATTTGAAATTAGTATTTGCTAAATGTATTCTGTTTTAAAATTTTGTATTATTTGTAGTAATGGAGGAATAGAATTGTATTGTTTGATGTGCATCCAGAAAAATAGACATATGAATTACGCAAGGTAAACACATAAATTAATCCGTAGACGTAGACAATAATTTTAACTTTTGTCAAATAATCAACTTCTAATAATGGTTCTATATTATATTGTTCTATTGCTAGATTATAGATTTGTTATGCAATCCAAAAAAAAAAAAATCAAAGAAGAATAATGAAAGTATTACTAAAACTTTTTGAGAAAGATATTTTTAAAAACATTAAAGTACACACATAAATTGAATTAGATAGATTAACCAGTAACGATGATTTTTAATAAATTAAAAATAAAAAAATAGTTGAATAGTTAACAAAAACTATGAACAAGAACAATAACTGCGAAAAAGAGTAATAACAAAAAAAAATAATTACATAAAACTAATTCTAAACAATTCATACCGGTTTATGTAAAAAAAAAAGTTTTTGATGAACGATAGTAGAATAGTCATTGAAAACAACTAATAAGAACAAAGGCTACGAAAAAGAATAACTAAAATTAAAATAATTAAAATTATATACTCTATAATATCAAAGGATTAACAAATATTACTGAAAATAAATAATTTATAAATTTTAATTCTAATGCAAAAAAATAATTCTAAGCAATTTGTATCAGTTTACTTATAATGTTAATCATTGTTTACATTATATATAGGTTTATATCAAGATAATAATTAATATGTAAGCCTTTATTTGATATTTTCTCAATAACTACCAAGAATTATGAAGAACGATAATTACTGAAAAATAATAGAACTATGTAGAAGAATAGTTGAAGAGTTAACAAAAACTATGAACAAAAATAACATCTACGAAATAGAATAATGATGGATAGAAGAATCACAAAAACTTATGACAGATGCATTTGTAATTTATTATCAATAAGAACTATGAAGAAAAACAATCAAAGAACAGTCGAATACTCAACAAAAAATACAAAAAATGACAATGTTTACGGAAAAATAATAACAGAAAATGATTATCACAATGATAAATGTGCTTGTAGTTATCATTAACAAGAATTGTGAAGAAAAAAATTGGAGTACAGTAGAATAGTTAACAAAAACTATCAACATGAACAACTATTATTAAGAAAACAATAGTAAAAAATAATAATATAATTTAATAATCTCATTTATTAATAATATAGTTTAGAAATATTAAAGGAATAAAAAATATTATTAACATAAAAATATTTATTTATATTTTTTCAACAACAATCAAGAATTATGATGGATAATAATTTTTGAAAACCAATAAAAATATGACGAAGCATGCTGAAGTGTTAGCGAAAACTACAAATAGGAATAACTTTTGTGAAAAAAATAATCCTATTAAACAATAATTATAAGAAATCATGACATATATTTTTTAAATTTATTATCAATAAGAATTATGGAGAAGAAAAATTAATTTATAAATTCCTATACTAATACAAAAATCAATTCTAAACAATTTGTATTTGTTTGTTTAGAATATTAAGGAAAAAAAAAACAAAATCAACGTCTACATTGTACAGTTTCTATCAAGATAATGATTAATATATAAGCCTTCATTTGTATTTTTCAATAATTACTAAGAATTATAAAGAACAATAATTACTGAAAAATAATATAACTATGGGGAAGAAGAGCCGAAGAGTCAATGAAAACTATGAACAAAAATAACTTCTACGAAATAGAATAATCATGAAAGAGGAATTCATGATAGCTATATTTGTAATTTGTTATCAATAAGAATTATGAAAAAAAATAAAAAAGCAGTGAAATGGTCAAGGAAAACCGCCAACAACAACGACGATTAAATTAAAAAATCATGTGTATCTGTAAACTACGCAAACGTGATTATAAAAAAATCATGTAATTTACAATTCTTATTCAACTACGTAAACTAATTCTAATAATGCGTATCCGTTTGCCTAGATTATAAAAAAAAATCTTAGTTTTCATTATATATAAATTTCTTCTAAAACGAAACTAGTGCACAAAAAAATCCTCCAAACGGCTAGGCATACACCAACGCAGTCCCCACCAATCAATAATCTTAGACCACAACAACCACACACATCGACAGTGAAGTAATAAGTGATCTCTTGTCTCAACGACCTCCTTACAAAACGGGCAAAAAGCTTCATCAAGAGAGATAATATGACGTAATAAAAGACAAGACTTGGTAGCAATACCATGATGAAAGCACATCCAAAAGAAACACTCCACCTTGGGTGGAGCTATTCCCATCCACACAGAAGGTAATAAAGAAGCACCAAGAGAGGCTGGAAAAAAAGCATTATACCCGGTCTTAACCGAATAGGCACCGTTGGGATTACCTGACCAAAGCCATCGATCTTTGGTGCCAAAACAGAGTTGCACAGTCTCAAAGGGAGGCCTTAACAGCCTCAAAATTAGCAGCTTCCCAAGAATAAAATGGCCTCCGCCACTGCTGCTCCCAAACCCGACCAGAACTACACACCCCAAGAGCTTCATTGACACTCGCATTCTGAACAGGGATAGAGAAAACAACCTCAGATACAAGACTTTGAGAGCCTCACCACCCAACCAATTATCATGCCAAAAACGACTACGGCAACCATCCCACAAACCAATCACAACGAGCTGATTTAAACACACCCCATTGCTATTGGACTCAACACCAGACTTGACTATGTTTCTCCACAGCCCGACGCCCTATTAAGATCAAAACTCGGCCATGAGCAATCAGTTGGCATCAAATAGCAACTCATGTCTATACTGACCCACCCTGGCACAAAATCACTATCCATATCCAAGCTACAATACCTCCACATCCATTTAAATAAGAGACTTCTATTATTTACTGAAATATTCTCAATTCCAAGGCCCCCTCTATTTTTTGGCCTAGCAATCTTCTCCCACGCAACTAGGCACTTCTTACTCTTATCTCCACTACCACTCCACAAGAAGTTCCTTTGAAGTTGAACTACTTTCCTAGCCACTAACACCGGGATCTTAAACAAGGACAAGTAGTAGATTGGGAGGTTACTAAGCACAGCACGAATCAAAGTAACCCTCCCCTCAATAGACAAAAATTTGCCCTTCCATGTAGCCATTCTACTCCGAATTCTGTCCACCATTGGCTCCCAAAAACTTGCCTTTTGCATATTTAGGCCAAGAGGGAGACCAAGATATTTAATAGGAAGTTTTTCAGCCCTGCTATGAAGCTGCCCAGTTACCTCATCAACTTGATAATCCGCAATATTCAGGCCTACCACACTGCTCTTATGGAAGTTAATGCACAACCCGGATAGGACCTCAAAACACCTGAAGCACTGTTGGAATAGTGTTGCCCATTCCAATCCCACATCTTGGAGAAAGTGCTTGTGGGGGGTTTTGTTTTGCTATAAATAGAACTCCCCCTTGCCTTAGAAATCCATCCCAAAAATTAGAGTACATTGTATCCTAGCAATTGTACTAAATACTCTTCCTCTCCTATTAAAAGAGCAGTGCTCCGGAGACGTAGGCATAATT
>JAKUCV010000773.1:4052-15205 GCA_028386065.3 Turnera subulata
ACTTAACTAGGTCATCTTAATAGGATTAAGGACTTAGAGGCAAGGAGTTGAGCTAAGTCTATAAGATAGACAAGAACAAGTGTTGTTCACTCAACTATCCAAGAGTTACATGAGATGTAATTGACAAGAGTTGTCTACCTAAATAGCTATGAAGTAAGCGATCAGCCAAAGCTGACTTATCTAGTAGTGAAATATGGATCTTGGCCTACCTATATGATTGTCTTAATTTATATGGTAGGAGCATCATTTAATAGAATTCCTTGTTAAATGATTTTCTATGCATGACTCTTATTTGTGTGAGTTGATCATTGGAGTAGAATTTCCATAGCACAAAACACTAGCACTATATCACTGCGATCGGTCCATTAGAAGGAAAAGCTGAATGGTAACGACTTCCTAAAATGGTATCGGAATTTGAGGATAGTCCTCAAACAAGAAAATAAATTGTATGTCCTCGAAGGACCTGTTCCATATGAACCGGCACCTAGTGCTTCTAGGGCAGAAAGGGATGCTTATAAGAAGCATCTTGATGATGCATTGGATGCATCATGCCTTATGCTTATAACCATGGACTCTGAGCTTTAGAAGCAACATGAGTAATTGGGGGCGTTCGATGTGATCGAACACCTGAGAGGTATGAGACCTCTAAGGCATTGTTCCAATGCAGGATGGCTGACTCATCACCTGTAAGACCTCATGTGCTCAAAATGATTGGATACATTGAGAGCCTTGAGGGTCTTGGTTTTCCTTTGCAAAAGGAGTTGGCCGTTGATCTAGTCCTACAAACGTTGCCGGATAGTTACAGCTAATTTAATGACAAATTGTTGTCTGAGTTGCTTAACATGTTGGGAACAGTTGAGCAACAAATGAGGCCAAACAAATCCAACATTTTGATGATTGGTAAAGGCAAAGGAAAGGGTAAAGCAAAGGTCGAGAAGAAGGAGAAATGTTGCAAAAAGTTTGGTGCGTGTGCCTCTTCTTGCTCTCATGTGCTGAAACTCAAGGGTGGTGATGCAAAGGAAGGACATTGTTTCCATTGCAATAAACCGGCCATTGGAAACGTAACTGCCCTACTTACCTTGAAGAGGTGAAGAAAAGGAAGGGAAGTGAGACTTCTGCTTCAGGTATTTTCGTTATAGAAGCTAATATCTCTATCTCTGCATCATGGGTATTAGATACCGGATGTGGTTCTCACATTTGTGTAAATGTGCAGGAACAAAGAAAGAGTAGAAGATTGGCAAAGGGTGAGATAGACCTATGCGTCGGAAATGGAGCAAGAGTTGCTGCATTAGCCGTAGGAACTTAATATCTATCCTTACCGAGTGGTTTGGTTTTAGAACTGGACGATTGTTATTATGTACCTACCATAAGCAGAAATTTGATTTCTGAATCTTGTCTGGACAAGAAAGGTTTTTCATTTGTAATAAAGAACAATTGTTGTTCTATTTATTTCAATGATATTTATTATGGTGGTGCATATTTGAGCAATGGTTTGTATGTTCTAAACCTAGAAATGCCAATCTATAACATTAATACAAAGAAGGTTAGAATGAATGATTCTAATGAAACCTACCTTTGGCACTGTCATTTAGGCCATATAAACGAGACTCGTATTGCTAAACTCCATAAAGATGGACTTTTAGACTCATTTGATTTTGAATCATGTGAGATATATGAGTAATATTTATTAGGCAAAATGACGAAAGCTCCTTTTACTGGTAAAGGAGAAAGAGCTTCGGACTTGTTAGGTCTAATACATTCTGATGTATTCGCACCTATGTCTACACAGGCTAGAGGTAGTTTTCAGTACTTCATTACATTTACTAATGATTACAGTTGATATGGCTATGTGTATCTTATGAAATACAAGTCTGAATCCTTTGAAAAGTTCAAAGAATTCAAGAATGAAGTACAAAATCAACTCGGTAAAAGTATTAAAATGCTTCGATCTGATCGAGGAGGTGAATACTTAAGCCGAGAATTTCTTGTTCATCTAAAGGATTGTGGTATAGTATCACAACTTACTCCACCAGGGACACCTCAATGGAATGGTGTATCCAAAAGGAGGAATAGAACCTTGTTGGACATGGTTCGTTCGATGATGAGTCAAGTTGACCTTCCTGCTTCATTTTGGGGACATGCATTATTGAGTGCTGCATTTACACTTAACCGTGTTCCATCGAAATTGGTTGAAAAGAGACCATATGAGGTATGGACTGGAAAGCGTCCCAATTTGTCTTTTATGAGGATTTGGGGTTGTGAGGCTTACATGAGACGTGAAGCATCCGAGAAGTGCCTCTTTGTATGATACCCTAAGGAAACTAAAGGGTATTACTTCTATAATCCCACCGACCACAAAGTGTTTGTTGCTCGGACTGCTATTTTTCTAGAAAGAGAATTTATTTCTAGAGGAATCAGTGGGAGGAAAACAGAACTCGAAGAAGTTCGAGATCTAGAGACTGAGATGGAACAAGGACAGGAACCACAAGATGTTGTGGATGAGAAATCCTGTACTAGTAACACATGGACTGCGTAGGTCGGATAGGATTTGGTATGAGCCTGAGAGATATGGATTTCTTATGACTCATACTGGAGATGCGATGCTCATAGATGAGAATGAGCCCACTTCCTATCAGCAGGCCGTTACGGGTCCGGACTCTAAGAAGTGGCTAGAAGCCATGAATTCGGAAATGGAATCCATGTATGAAAACAAGGTGAGGACCTTGGTTGATCCACCCGAAGGGGTAAAACTCATAGGGTGCAAATGGGTCTTTAAGAAAAGACAGACATGGATGGTAATGTGATTACCTATAAAGGGCGATTGGTTGCGAAAGGTTTCAAACAAGTTCATGGTATAGACTGTGATGAAACTTTCTCACCAGTTGCCATGGTTAAATCCATCCGGATTCTGTTGGCTATAGCTGCATACCATGATTATGAGGTATGGCAAATGGATGTCAAAACCGCTTTCCTTAATGGAAATCTTTTAGAGGATGTGTACATGACACAACCTGAAGGTTTTGTCGATCCAGAGAATGCTAATATGGTATGCAAGTTGCAAAGGTCCATTTATGGACTGAAGCAAGCTTCTAGGAGTTGGAATCTTCGTTTTAATAAAGTAATCAAAGAGTTTGGTTTCATTAAAAATGAAGATGAACCATGTGTTTACAAGAAGGTTAGTGGGAGCACTTGTAACGCCCCGGATTTTCGGTTATTAATTTTTTTGAAATTTTCAAATTTTTGGAATTTAAATTCCAATTTTACCCTCGTAGAATTTCCGGGATTTTTGGTCAAGAAAATTAATGTTAATAAATTATTTTTTTACACGGGAATATTTTGTATATGTGGGATTTAATCCTAGTTTCGGGTTCTGCGGAATTTATTTGTGTTTTAGGGTGCAACACATGGTGTAGTGTAGTTTTGCCAAAAACTGCGTAGTTTCGGGATAGGCCAGACATAAAACACATACTTGGCTTGCGTTTTGACCAAGGGAAGAGGGTTGACCGTGCCTAAGACCAAAACGACGTCGTTTTGGTCCCGGCCGAAATCAACCCTAACCCTAGAGTATAAAAACTTCTTTTTCTCTCTCTCTCTCCTCATTCTTTTCTTCCTTTCTTTTCTTTCAGAACGGCTGCCACTTTTCCTTTTTCCCGATTCGCTTCCTCTTCAATTCTTTTCCTCTCTTAATCTTTCTTTTTGTTTTTCTCTCTACATCCCTGTCTCTCTTCGTCACCATCAATCCTCCTCCTGATCGCCACCGCTTCCTTCTTTATTCCCATTCCGTTGTGTCAGCTTCACCATCTTTGAATCACCGCTGCAACGAAGGTGGAGATGCGGGCTGTGCGAAGTCTGGGTCACGACGGGATGTCGCCATCTTCGTGTAAGTTTCGCCGCTTCCCCTATTTCTTTCTTTTAGTTTTGTTTTCTTCTCATCTTCCTTCTCCCATACTAGACCTTTAGGGGTTCTGAGATTAATCGGGCTTATCTGTGTTTTGGGGTGTGTGTCGTGGTGTATTTGTGATGGTGGTGAGTTGGGGGTGTTCGGGTCTATGATGTCGGTTGTTGTTAGGCTTCCGGTGGGGGGGTCGTGGAGCTCGTCATTGGGACGACTCGAGAATCTGGGTGTGGGTACGTCGAGGTAGTGCAGATGTCACCCTTGCGCCGCCGTCACCACCTGTTATTGTGGTAAGCCACCGCTGCCTTTTCTCTGTACCTTCTCCTATGTTCTTCTCTTCTTCTTCCTTTCTCCCTTGTGCTGATGTCGGTGGTGGTTTGGTTGGCCGGTTCTGTTGGAATTTGGTGGTTGATGGTGGTGTGTGTGTGTGGCTGTTGTTGGTTGAATTGCTTGCAACATCTTCTGGGCAGCAAGGTGCAGGGTCGATTGGAGGCTCTGTAAACTCGGTTTGAGGTGCCGGAGTTTGGATCCAATACTTGCACTGCGGTTTGGTTTTTTCGGTGAGGTTTCGACCCTCCTCTTTCCCCGTTCAAATTGTTTTGCTGTTCTAACTTAACGATTGGCTGAATTGAATGTTGGTTTATGGTTATGGGGTTGGACAGATTGTAGATAGGTCGTTTCTAGGCTGTTGTAGAGTTTTTTGCGAGTTTGAACAAAACCCATCGAGGCTCGGGAATTTTCCGGCGACTCAGGTTTCGTTCCAGCGAGGACTGACCGGAATCCGAGAAGGACTGTTGCTGTTTCGACGAGACGATGCGGAGATCGGCATTAGACGGTAATTCCCCGCAATGTTGTAATTTAATTCTTGTACATATCATGTACCGTAAAAGCATCTTATCGTTGTATCAAAATAAATGGTAATAGTGAAAGACCGAGTGTGATAGGTTAGAGGCGCGTGGCCGGGAACTTATCGACGCTGATAGTTTCTTAGGCCGGGCAAGTCTTTGGGCTTGGGTGTGCCTTAGAGCGGGAAATAGGAAACTGGGCCCTGGTCCAATGATTATTCATTGAACTTTGTATGTATACTAATTTGGACTTAATAAACAACAGGTTTTAAGCGAAAAAAAAATGTGATTGGGTTTAATAGTGGTGGGTTGATATGGGCCACAGGCCCAATAAGGAGTAAGTAATCTAAGATGGGCTCTAGGTCCATTGTCTTCCATGGATATGGGCTTTAGGCCCACTGTATAATTAAACCCAATAACTCTTGTTTATATGGGCTTAGGCCTAATAATTGGAAGCATGGGCTTTAGGCCCAATGACTAATATGGATGTGGGCTTTAGGCCCAATGTTGTATTTTGGAGATTAGAGATAATACACTCTAGGCCCAATTGACTACAGTCAGATTTAAGTTAAGTACGAAACTTGGGAATTTGAGTTGTTTGGATTTAGACCCTGATCTTTAGTAACGGGCTTAGTGTCACGGGTTTAACTCGAGATCATGTTATTAATATGCATTTACTCAATTGTCATGAATAAACTTCTTATATGAGGTGTATATTCGTAGGACGTTATGGACATAGGAATGTTAAGGTGGAATGAGCTTCGGCTTCCGAGACATTTAATATGGCCCAGGTGAGGACTTATAAACCTTTGTATGCATTACTGCCTACAATGCTCGGTTAATTGCCTTGGTATTTAAAGTGGTATTATTTGTTTGGTCTTGAATGCTGTATGCATGCTTGCCTGCTTTGTGGATGTTCTTGCTTACATTTAGTATCTTATAGATGATACCTTTGATGCAGTGTGCATGATTATATGAATTGTGTATCAGTGTGGTATGGTATGCCTGTCGAGTATGACTTGTTTTGTGTGTTAATTAACGTGTAATACGGCTTTGTGGTTCGTGTGGTGGACTATGGGCTGGAGGCCCGGACTTGAGAATAAGATGTAAAATCCACGCAAACCTGGACAGTCATATGTAATGGTACACGAAACTCTTAAAGGATAATTGAGAATAACATACCATAATAATTCTACTGTGGGGCTGTTGACCGGTTGGTTCGAGCGGGAAGTGATACCCCTCGGGATTTCATGCGGTTTAGCATGGTATATGCGGTTTAGCATATGGGTCTGTTATGACCGGTTCTACCTCCCTCTTTCTCTCTATCTGTCTCTCTCTCTCTATGATGATATTTGGGCTTGGGCCCTGATTGTATTTGGGCTTATGCCCTGGTTGTCTGATCAGACGGGACCGAGCTCGACGCACACAGTAGAGGGCCCTAATAAAGTATTTAAACCTAATAACAAAGATAATAAAATAAGTAATGATAAGTGATGGTTGAAGTCTGGTGATGACTGGTGTTGTGTGTTGTGAATTGTTTGTGCTCTGTGTTTGCTATTGCCTAATGCCGGTGTACTTGTAGTTGATTTGTATTTGTATATTATTGGTTTATTTGTTTGCGGTGAGATAGCACTACAAATTTCCACCCCTTATAGCATTCATTTGTTTCGATGCTATCCAGATGGTAAAGGCCCAATTGCATTTGCATAGCATCGGGAGCTTCCAAATGCTAGAAGGCACAATGCTAAGGAAAAGTGCGATGCTATTTCAGTGCTAAATTCAGATGCTAAAGTCTCGATGCTATCCAAATTCTGAATTGATAGGACCCACACCCACCCACATCCACAAATTATAGTAAAATATTAATACATACGTTTAATTTATTATTTACTATTTTCCTTATATTTTTTTTGAAGAAAAAAAAAACATGATTTTCTTTACCACCAAATTTTTTCATTCAGAAACTTTTTTCATTCCACAATACAAAAAAAATAATTAAAGATAGAATATATTTGAGAACACATAGTTTTATTTATCTGGCATTAGATTACATACACCAAGAATTACAATCTGGGCATGAATTTACCAAATAAAAGCTTAAATTTCCAGAAAAATCAAAACAAAAATACATTAAAAATCTAGTCTTGAGTCCAGCCAACAAAATCCGATAGAGCTTCAACTTCCAACACAGCAAAACCACCTGCAGAGATAGGCAAAAAACACAATCAAACACAAAGCAGAAAATAGAAGCATTACAAATATTTGAATGCAAATAAAGGCAAGGTGAAGAAAAACATAGAAAAAAAGTAATAAAAAAGGGAATATGAAACTATTCTCACCGGAGAGAGCTGCAAAACAAAACCCAAATATAACAATTTACAAAGATGTGTATCAGATCTACAAAGATTCGTAACAGATCTACAAAGAAAGAACGATTTGGGGCAGCTACAATTGGCAAAGACCTGCAAAATGAAAACATATGGTAGAGGCCTGCAAAATGAAACACCAACCTTTAAATAATTAAATCTACACAAACAAATAACAAAAAGACCGAGAAGGGTCTGGAGACTTAGTGAGCCAGATCCAGTTGAGGAGGGAAAAAGGGGAGCAACCGTGGGGAAGGGAGAGAGAGAGCGAGAGAGAGAGAGAGAAAGAAGGTAGCGGCTAGAAAAATGAAGAGAAAGAGAGAAAGGTGAAAAGATAAATGCTGTGAATATTAGGTTAGGGATTTTATAGGATAGAGGGGTATTAGTCTAAACGGTGCAATATTTTCAATTATAACAGTTTTAATATATTTTTGGGGATTTTTCTTTATAGAAATATTTTTGGGATTCATAGGTAGATAAAAGATTTTGTAAAATGAAAAAATATTCTAAAATTACACTGTTTGATTGTATTGTAATTTGACTAACAAGGTTCATATTTGATGAATATAATTTAGGAAAACAACAAAAAGAAAATACTACACAAATTTTTAATAGTGTATAAATAATAAAGACTCAAGTTAAAAATTGAGGTTGATAGACCTAATAATACTGTTTTTTCTCTTATATTCACATATTACGAGAAATTTTATGGTGGGGACTCCCCAAGTTTTATTAGTTGTAGACCTGATCTTAAATTAATTATATTAAAAATAACTAAATCACATATTACAACTAACATCTTAATAGATTAAAAAAATGCACCAAAAAAATATTAGAAAAAAAGAACAAACTTGTAAGCATTTAATCTCATTATATATCTTGGCATGTAAAACTTAGAAAAATAAAAATTTTGTATTTCATATACAAAAAAAGTTAAAAAAAAAGAAAAAACTTGCAAGCATTTAATCTCATTATATATCTTGGCATGTAAAACTTAGAAAAATAAAAATTTTGTATTTCATGTAGCTCTATATATAGAAACTTCATTGATTATTAAAATAATATATACCTTTTTTTGTTAAGATTATAAAAATGTGAACTACCGTATAAATGCCAGAAAATATAGAGTAAATGGTGTTTCAAATTACGTGAAAAAAATAGTCTAATAAGGTATGACCAAGTAATGTTGCTAATAATACTTACTAATCATCACCAAGAATAATAACTTTAAAGAATATAATTATAAAATTGAATATTTTATCATCTAATAGGACTATATTCTCAAAAACATAAGGAAATGTCTATATAATAATATTTCAATATATTAAACTCACTATTTGTATTTTTATATTTTTTTAGTATAATATACTTTTTGCTCTTTCCACAAGATGATTGACTCATTCAAATAATAGTACAAAATTAACTTACATTATGATAAATAATAAATTCTTGTATACATAACAAAGACACCAAATATGGACTTTTTAATGTACCTATATAGTTTTTAATTTTTAAAATTGCAAGGTGTTCTTAGAAAAAGTGATATGGCTTGAGTAGGATAAATGACTTTCACTTTAGTAGTGGATATGCTTTAAAAATCTAATCTTAGAGTAAAATGTGCATAAATAAAGTATAATTCAAATGGTTAAATAAATATATTTTTAATTAGTAACGATAAACTCTCTTATATAATTTTATGTAGTTAACTAAATTTATAAATTTTAATTATGATAGATATATGCGAAAGTAAGATTTGAAGGGTGATGCGTAAGTCACAAGTAGAGAATAGTCCTACAATTGATCAGGAAACTCTTTCAATATCAATATATATATATATATATATATATCAAAAGTATCCAACTTTTAAAAACATAAATAATCTTCCTCAATTTCATAGTTGCTAATTAATTTTATTTAATAGACACTTGCTAATGAGAATTTCGATTTAGTAGATGTTCTTCTTCTTCAATTTTATCGTTGTTCATTAAATTTATTTGATGAATATTTTCTCTCTTAAATGTTAAATTTTCATATATAAATTATTAATAAAAATATTTTAATTTTTAAAAAGCTTGTTTAGTATTGTAATATTATTTTACCAGCTTATATCAGCCATATTACAATATCATATTTGAATGGAAAATGTGAAGAGAATTGAAAAAATTTAAAGTCTTACAAGCTTAATTTCATAGTCCATACTTCTACAGGCACTTCAATTAGATGATGTATTAGATAATAGAGAATAAGCCTTGCTTTTACTTTTAGTAAATTTTCATTCTCTAATTAATATAAGAAAAAATATATAACAGATACAACTAAAATATATTATATGACAAATTAAAAAATTACAAAGAAAATGGACTTAATAATTATGAGTATGCAGTTATCATGATGGCTTGGTGTATATAAAGAAGACCTTGCTATTTAACAAATTGCAATATAAATATGTTTAAAAAAATCATATAAATAAATGTAATGGGCTACCTTATGCATTTATCTATATTTAAATTTTATTTTATTCATAAAAAATATCAGACAAATGGTTTTGCCTAAGAAAATTAGTATAATGAAAATCATAAGTTCTTAAATTAAGTTTCCTATCCAAGCACAAATACTTCCTTAGGTACAATAAACAAAAAATGAAAAAAAAATGATTACATTAACTAGATAAACATACTTATAAGTAATATCAAAGTAAAAGAGATGAGTCTTGATGTAAATAAAGAATTCGATACAGCTTTATGAAACAACTAAGGAAATAAAAACAATAATTTATTGTCCTATTTCCACATCTATCCATTTTTTTAGTATAGTTTATTCTTATACATTACTAGAAAAAAGAAAATAGAAACAGGAAAAAAGGTAAAATGAAATTTATAAAAAATTAATTAAGTTTCCCTATATAAATACAAGTGATTAATTTTAATTGATCATGAAATACAATTTTAATTAATAAAAGGATGAGAAAAAAAAGTTTCCAGATGAATGATGATGGCGCCTTTACTTTTGGTTGCGCGCCTCTCGTTTTTTTTTTCAGTAAACTTGCGCGCGCTTCACATCGGCGCCAAATTGCTACACGATTAACAAAATGTAAAATAAAACCGCCTCGTTATCTGCATTCATTTTGGCGTGATGTGGAATTTGTTTTCTTATATTATTAAAAAATGTTAGTATTACACATTAGCATCTGCCCGGTCGGATGCTATGCAGAAGTTCCAATTACTGTTTTGTGGGCCATTCAAAAACAACCCCACATGTCAGACAATGCACAAAATGCCGATGCTATGGTGATGTTATGCAAATGAAATCTATAAATTTTGGAGAAAGATGCTATCCGGATGCTATTCCAATGGTAAATAGCATCGGGAGAATTTAGATGCTATATTTCCAATGCTATAAGGGATGGAAATTTGTAGTGTAGTGGTTGGTCTCACCCCTCACAGACTTGTTACAGGTTAGCTGTTCCTTGAGCAGTGGTGCATATCAGCAGGTGGCGGTGCTTTCCTCCTCGGGTTGGATCCATAGGGTGCTTTACATTCATATTTGCTTATGTATTTGTCTTTCGCTGCATACTCGAATCGTATTACTTATTGTATTATATATTACGTAATTAAATGATGATTATCTTATTTGTGTCGTATCCCGGCTAGAAAGGGCAGTGTAGTCTTTTTCACATGCTTTAAATAATTTAATTAGATATTTTGAGATACGAGTATTTAGTTGATGAATATTTTTCGTGTCCAGGGAAAGATCAGGGCAATTTGGTCATTTTATATTTAAATTCTATTTTATATTAATAAATTGGGACATGGGCGTTTCAGCATTGTTGTTTTCTTGTTGTTATATGCTGACGACATTCTACTCATTGGGAATGACATTCCGACACTACAGTCTATAAAGACTTGGTTAGGGAAGAATTTCTCGATGAAGGACTTAGGAGAAGCTGCCTATGTGTTAGGTATAAAGATCTATAGAGATAGATCCAAAAGGCTTCTCGGGCTAAGTCAGAGTACGTATATTGACAAGGTGCTAAAGAGGTTTAGCATG
>JAKUCV010000774.1:3823-28014 GCA_028386065.3 Turnera subulata
GGTGTGTGTTGTGCTGGAAAGTCTAGTGGAGGCATTATCATGTCTTGACATGATTAAGTGGGAGATGGGCCAAGGTTGGCCATGACTTCCACTAACCTATGTCTTCACTTTTGGCATGGGTATGATCTGATCATGCTCTTCCTCTCTTGGTGGCTCTCTGAACGTTTTTGGCTTCAGCATTTCAGAGAAAAACACACCTCTCTTCTTCTTCCTTTTTGTGAAAGAAAGAAGAAGAACCAAAACACCCAAAACACACACAGCCCCGGTTTACTCTTGCTAGCACATCAGTCCGGGGAGCTCGTTCTTGGATTCGTGTGTCGATTCCGGAAAGGTCACGGTTCGTGTGGATACCGTAGAGGAGCAGGGCTTCTTCTTGCTCTAACTGATTCGTTCCAGCCTTCGTCTTGGTCTAGATGATTCGTTCCAGCAGTTGGGTGAAAGACCTCAACCGAACAAGGTATGTAACTTTTGTTATACAGTTTATATGCTTCACATGTGGTTCTTGGCTAAGTTTCCTTTGCTTCCGCTGCATCTTTTGCTTGTATATGATTGTCATATAGCCTAGGGAAACTTACAGGTAATTACCCGGTTATATTCCACACAAATTCCCGTACTCGATTTACTACTATGTGCCTTATCAATATTACAACACCCAATCCAAATTAAATAAGTGCATGCCATGAATGAATACAAGTTATACATCAAGTATACCGTTAAAATGCCGAAATTCAGGACCCAAGCCTTCGCCGGAATATTCCTGAGCCTCGCCGGAAAATTCCCGAACCTTCGCCGGATTCCGGTGAACTCGCCGGAAACCACCAAAACCAAGAGAAAGGAACCCCGACTACTCTGCCAAATTCCAACAGCACCCAAACCAAATTCAACACAATACACAACCCTCACAAACACCAACGCAACATTCAAATCAAACTCACCCACAGTAGGCATTAAAACAAATTGAAGAAAAAGGTAGATGAGTCCTTACCCCGGAACAGACCCACCACTGCCGGTCGGAAACACACACAGCACCTGACTCTGGAAACCCGTGAACTCACGACCCGAGCTTCACCTATGAGCCCGACCCGTTAACAAGCCACCACCAATCCGAGTAGAGGCCGGCCCCGACCACAACCACTCAGCCACACCCACAACCCACCGCCGAGCCCGAAACAACACCAAACCAAACCACAATCAACACATCAACAACAAAAATCCATCAACCCAAAAGAACTCAAAAGAAAACGGGAACGAAAAGGAGATTAGGGCGGCGGTGTTTACCGGAGACGATCCTCGTCGGCCCTGCACCAAGCCCGTCCTTCGTCTCGGCTTCCTCTACAACCCGCGGTGGCGGCTGTGACGAGAACGGCGGCGACGGCTCACGAAGATGGGAGAAAAAATCGACGGCGTGGGGCTTAGAGGTTGGTGTGTAGTCGAAGACGAAAGCAAGAGAGAGGAAGAGAGGAAAAGAAGAGAAGAGGGAAGAAGAAGAGAGGAGAAACGAGAGGGAGGAGGAAGGGAAGAGAAGAGAGAGAGAAAAGGAAGAAGGAGAAGGAAGGTAGGAGGAGGCGGCGGGTTGGAGAAGAAGAGAAATAGAAATAAGAAAGAAGAAGAAAAGAAAAAGAAAAGAAGAGGGGAAGTGGCCGGCTAGGGTTTGGCCGTTCCTAGTGGACGACATGTCGTTCCACTAGGCGCGGTCAACCCCCCTGGTCAACGCGTTTGTTTGTTTTTTTTTTTAAACAGTCCCAAAACGACGTAGTTTCATAGTACCCTCCGATAATCTTCGCGTTTCACCCCGTTCTCGGATCCGTTTCCAACGGAACCCGAACCGTGAACAACACCAACTTAAAATTGACATTTCCAAGGCATAGTAATTTATTTCCTCGACTAAAACTCGAAAATACCCCAAGGGTAAAATTGGAATAAAAATTTCGAAAATTCCGAAAAACCAAATTATGAAAATTCGGGGCGTTACATTTGACAAAAACGAACCTCAACATATATCACACATACAAAAACGAATTCAACATATCATGAACATGCTTTATCACATATAGCATATCATATATATCAATATGAGCATATCAAACACATGCACAAAAAAATCGATTTAGCGTTTCACAAGAGGCTCCGCTGCCACTGTAAGTAAGTGGGCATGCAAACTTGACAATCAAATGCAGCGGAAAAACCTAGAAACCATGGAGGATCCAAGTGAAAGTAACTAAACCGAATAACAATTTTTGCGTACCTGAATCGGTTGAGATCTTTCACTCAACTGTTGTGCCGAATCAGCTAGAGTCGGAAAGAAATCCCGCCCCTCTACGGTATCCACACGAACCGTCGATCTCTGGTCAGAAAACATCTCATGATCTCCAACCCGAGCACTCCCTAACCGTTGTGCTAGCTACGGATTTCCGGGAGCTATGTGGTGTTTCTTTCTTTCTCAAAGAATGGGTGTGTAATCTGAATTGTGTGTGAATGTTGTGTGTGTTGATAATCTAATCATCAAGCCCTATTTATACACACAATTAATGCATAGATTAATGAGACAATGGGCAACATCATCATGCATTAACCATCATGATTATACTTTAAGTCTAATCATGTCTCCACTATGTCATAATGCTCCACTAAGCATTAATGGGATTACACATCATATGGCATTAATTTTGGTTCAATAATTCTGATAATTAGTGAACCAAATCATCCCAAAACGACCCGGTCCAACTATGGTCCAACCAAGGTTCAACCATGGTCCACCCACTTGGTCGAACCACAGTCCAACCATGGTTCAACCACCAGCTCGAATCAACAGTTCTAAGTGTATGACCCTGTAGGCACTTGTAACGTTTGGCAATAATTGTAAAATCTCATTTTACAATTATAAACAATGAGCGGTGTCTAGCAACACATTATTGCTACCCAAACGACAAGATCAGTACTGATTCAATATGCCTCGGAAGCATGTCATCGTCCTTTCGTCACATTATCAAGATTAAACACGAGACATGGAATAAGTCAATCTCGTATATGTTTAATCTAAGTTTTTTGATCCCCGAGTTAATTGTGTAAAACGGATACGAATGACATCACCATATCACATAATCCGAGCATGGCCATGCATTTACAGTTCAACTCTATCAAGAGGCCCAACTGATAATATACCCGTTATGTGGGTTGGACGAATTCCATCTTTATCATACAAAACCCACTACACACTCATCATATACCCAATGATTACACTAAGGTCTACTCAGTTACGAATAGCCAAGAGTAATATCAAAGTATATGAGTAACATGTTGGGAACCTTGATTATCTCAGGTCAAAGGACAATACATATAAGAACCACTAATGACAATCATATAACATTCCATGTAGTGTTCTTATGTTGGGTCAGTCCAGACCACAAGTTCTCTAACTTGTACCCGTATGTAGAATTCATATCTCATATAATTCTCAACATACGCTAGTCTTAATTTATTATTACAACCCATCCATAATAATAATCGACTAGGGACATTTAAGAATATAAAATATTCTAGGGTTATAAATAAGTGCAAGCGTTTATCACATAAACATATTTATTGGAATAACCTTAATGTATATACATGACTACATACAACCATCCAATGATTGGCTTTTGGGCATATTACACTAACACATACGCCACGTGCCATCCTTCTTTGGCACTAGAATCACTGGTACTACACATGGACTCAAACTCTCTCGCACCAACCCTTTGGCAAGCAACTCGTCAACTTGCGTTTGAATCTCCTTGGTCTCCTCGGGGTTGGCCCTATAAGCTGGCCGATTTAGGATTTGTGCTCCAGGAACAAAGTCAATTTGGTGTTCTATGCCCCGAATAGGCGGCAATTCTTTTGGTAGTTCCTCTGGAAACACATCCCGAAAATCCTGCAAAACAGAAACAACAGAGCTAGGAATATCGAAATTAAGATCAGTGTCAGAAAAATAAGCGCCGTTGTACAAAAGCACCAAAATATCCTTCCTTCCCGTACATGCTACTCTAAAATCCCTCACATTTGCATAGAAGTTCTGTTTCTGTTTTCCCTCTTTTTTTCTCTCCAAGTCAACATTGGCTCTCCTTTTCTCTCCCTCAGTGTCGACTTCACTCCTTTGTTTTTCTTTTTATTTTAACTCTCCTTTTTCAAGGTTCTCAACCTTTTGCAGACCCTCTCCTTTTGCATAGCCCTCGGCTATCCTCTCATGCTCACCATTGTTTTGCAGCTTGGCTGCCTTTTCTTGTCGCATTGCCTCAGCACTCTTCTCCAAGTGCTTCTGATCATAATACACTTGTTGTGGAGACAATGGAGCTAAGACGAATTTCTGCTCACCCATGGAGAAGGAGTACCTATTCTTGTAGCCATCATGCCATACACGCTTGTCATACTGCCATGGTCTACCAAGTAAAATGTGACAAGCATGCATAGGAATAACATCACACAGTATCTTGTCAGTATAATTACCAATGGTCATAGTAACAAGAACCTGTTTCGTCCTGATCTCACCCATGTCATTCAACCACTGCAGCTTATATGGGTTGGGATGCTTTGAAACTACTAATCCCAATTTCTCCACCATCAAGGCGCTGGCTATATTCGCGCAACTCCCACTGTCGATGATCACACTGCATGCTTTACCATCGACATGGCATCTGGTGTGGAAGATGTTCTCCTTCTGCTCGGTCTCATCCGCCTTCGACTGTGCACTGAGGGCTCGCCTGGTCACTAGAAGCTGATCAGATGCAGGTGCCTCTTGCACATATCGATCTTCCACTGGTACATCTTCCAACTCGGGTATGTCAGCAGATGAGTCGTCCTCCTCATCATCTGAGTAGAACTCTTCCCCTTCCCGAACATAGATCACCTTCTTGTTTGGACATTGGGAAGAAATGTGCCCAATACCTGCACACTTGAAACACTTTATATCCCGATGCTTGGTTGTGGAGGAAGAAGTCGGCTGGCTTGCCTTTGGGGCTGGTTTGTAGTCGGCCAGTTTAGTCTTCTCCTCTCTCGACTTTTCTTCTCGAGTGTACCTTCGTGGATTCCAGTTGGATGAATTGGATGTAATATAAGGGCCCCTAGAACTCTTATTCTTCAGCTGTTTTTCCACCTTGATCGCATTCTCGACAAGTTCTAGAATGTCTAGACTGTGTTGCAGCTCCACGACATTGGCAATCTCCAGGTTGATCCCAGCAAGGAATCGCGCCATGGTCGCTTGGGGATCCTCTTCTACATTCGCTTGAAGCATCAGTGCTTCCATCTCCTTATAGTACTCATCAATGCTCCGTGTACCTTGCCTCAAAGTTTGCAACTTCTTGTGCAACTCCGTGTAGTAATATCTCGGTACACTTCTTTTCCTCATGATGCCTTTCAATTCAGCCCATGTCTGGGGAGGTCCTTGTCCTGCATGATGCCTGTCCAACAAAAACTTGTTCCACCACTTAAGAGCATAATCAGTAAATTCAAGAGTAGCTAGGTTAATCTTCTTTTCCTCGGAAAAGTGATAACAAATAAAAATCATATCACCTCTTTGCTCCTATTCAATGTAAGCGTCGGCATCTCCTCTTTCATGAAAAGAAGGTATTTTGATCTTGATGTTGTTCATGTTGGCATCGACATTGTTGTATGGCTCCCATTCATTGTTCCTTCCATAATGTCGATTCTGATAGCCTCCTCTTCCTCTCGGCATTCTGCCACCTCGTCCATAGCCTTGGTAACGTGGCTGCCACTCTTCCTCTTCCCATACTTCATCTTCAAACTCGCCTTCCAAGCGCCTCTGAGGTTCAGCTTGCGCCCAACGTTCTGGTATCTCGCCCCTTGGCGGCGGTTCGTCTTGCTGCCTTGGTTCCTCCATTAATGGTGGTTGTTGCTAGTGTTGGCATGAAGGGGGCTGCTGCTGCTGCCGCCGCGGCGGCTGCTCTCTTTGGACGGCCAAACCTGCAAGTAAGCGCTTCAGCTCCGCCATGTCGTCTCTATGTGTGCGTCTGAACTCGGCTAGCTTATCGAATTTGTCGAGCAATTTGTTGTTGAGACAGACTACCTCATCTCTCAATGCCCTCCATTGTAATGATTCCCCTTGCCCGTCTCGCCGACTGCTCTCCGATTCATGTCTTTTTGGTGACTGCGACATCTTCCTGAAAATAACCTCACCCTCTCTTGTGTTTCACTCACTCCCTTATCTTTTGCTAGGTTTTTATTTGGTAGGATCCAGAAACAAACACTAAAACAAAGCCAAGCTAATGTGACCAAACTGAAGAGACTAATTTTCCTTTAAAGATGTATTATGACTAAAATATAAAAATTGTTCCATTAGACTGTATCTTTTTGGACAAAATGGATTATTGTCCTCTTAGGTAAATATGATCAAAAAAACTTGGGTCCACTGCTTAAAAACTTAACGGGACAAAAATTGACCCCCCAATCCCACATAGAATTGTCTCTTTAATCTTATTGACATGTTTTTTCTTTTCTCCTTACCCTCAAATAACTCCATAACTATTACGTCAGTTATACTTGAAGCCAAAATTCACGAAGTACTTCTCAGTCTCCAAACACAAATCTTCTAACAATTCCCCCAAAGTGCATCATCGTTTGGCATGTCGTCCCTCTCGGCATCGCCAAATCCCTCAATTTGTCAAAGCCCCAATTTCGCACACGAAACCTAAACTAAAAACCCAAAGTTCACCGTCTCTGCCGCGGCCGCCCTGTCTGATGAGGTCATCGAGTTCGCCTAAGCGGCGTATGCCAAAGACGGAGTGGGAGAATGTCGCCGTGCATTTGCTGGCCACCAGCGACAGAGTGAACGGGCTGGAGTTGGAGGTTGTGGAGTCAGGTAGGCCGGTTTTGAGAGGCTCTGGGTTCGTATTTAAAGACGACTGGGCCCGTGTTATTCAAGGTAGGGTTCTAACTAAGGCTAGTTAGGGTAATGTGTTTCCTTTGATGTGGTTCAATTCAATTAATTTATCCTTGTTTGGAAGCAGCAATTTCTGTAATTACATATTCAACTCAAGTTGAGAACTATAATATGCTAAGTTTTTGAATTCTTGTTTGTGTCACTATTTTCCTCAGAGTTTTGGACTGGAGTATAGTGAACTTTTAAAAGAGTATACTCATGGATCCTTTATTGCAAGTATTTTGTTTGACGGCTTTACGCAGGTTAACTTACCACTTGCTGAAATAACTTACGATTCCTTTCTGTATTCCTCTGTTTCAATTATTGAAATAATACTATGTTACGCGCAGTATCTTCCCATGCTGTGCCTCTGGCATTTGCTTCCTGCATTCTTGATGATGGCTGTACCGTGGACATTGATGACTTTGTCAAAGAAATTGTCAATGGATTTAATGGAGTTTCAACTGATGATGAATCTCATGATGAGCCCAGAGTAATATCAGTGTAAAAACTGGAGTTCCGGATGAAAAGGCAACTGCAACTCATACACTTAGCTTATTTGCAGTGGTCACAAGAAGTGCTTATACTCTGTATCCTCTGTTCTATTCATTTCCTGCCAAGTTCTTTTCCAAACCACCAATATTGTTTATATAAAGTGATGGATGGATTTTCTGTTAGTTTCTTTAATTATGTTAAGCTATTTGGAGGAGTTTTTAAGGATTTTGATAAAGCATGCTAGCTATTTTCATGAAGACGTCCGACTTCAGGTAATCATTGTTTAAAACATGAATTACAAATATATGAATTCCTGACAATATTATTGGAACATGTATTCAATTTCTCCACTTTTGCTGCTCGTATTCAATTTCTCCACTTTTGCTGCTCAACTTGTTACATATTATGTATTCTGAAGTCTGTGGTTGCTCTTGACACTATAAATCATGATCAGGTTTCAAGTGCAGTAAAAGAGTGTGAATGAGGATAAGCTGTTTGTAGAGATCAAGCAATCTACTTTTTGTTGAGTTAGACTAAAGCTTTTGTTCAAAGGCAATGCTTATTTGTTTATCTTATTTGACCTCATTGTACCTAGTAAGTTAGGATTCTGTGTGCCTAACCTCTATATCAGTTTCTTGTGGTAGAATGGTATATGAATCTGAACATACTTGTGAGTTTAAAAAAGGTAGCTTGTGAACCTTAATAAGCCAACTGTATTCAAGCTTGAATTTGGCTTATTTTGATTAGGCTTTAGTAGATACCTTGAGCACGAGTCTAAACTTTGATGCAATGCTTGATCAGGCTTTGCCTCAAACTGCTTATGGCAGGGCCCATTTGCTGCTTTAAAATCAATTTTGTGTGATTATGATTTGTAGTCTACATGACTTCAATCGTCTTTCCGCTCTTTCATTTTTTTCTTTTCATTTTATATTTTGGCTCACTTTTAAAGTTAGCAATCAATAAGAAAACTCCAGAGGGATATTTTGACCATTGAGTGTCGTGAAACTTAAAAGGCCTTTGTTGTGTATGACACGATATGTGGGTCTTGAATATAATCAAATTGGCACCTTCTTGCTTTTTTTGATTGCCTAATTTGGAGTAGTTGTTCAATAGTTTGCATGACAAAGTGCTAGTGGGTGCGGAATAATCCTTGAGTTATAACTTGTGCATGGATTTGCTTAAATCCCTACTCATATTATCATATAGTCTTGCCACTTGCCAGGAATCTAGTGTTTATAATTTGTGATTTTGCAAAGAACAAACAGACCACTTAGTTACTTTTGATTTTTTCTCTCATGTGGCATAAGCATTGAGTTCTTTATTCATCCAAGTGATCCGCCATTACTCCATTACACTGGAAATTGATGGTATCATCCTAAGTGATCTGGTCTGGGATTTACAGGACCTGTTGCTGCTAATATGGAAGCTTGGACTCCTCTATTCGTGGGAAGTGGATCCGGGCAGAATTATTGACAACAAGCTTAAATGGTCATTTTCAATACTAGGACAGATGATTGTTGGGCTTGGAAAAGATCTGCAAAGAATGTTTTCACTGGCAATCTCTGGTTTCCCTGTTGTTTTTTTTTCTAGTCTATGATTGATTTGTATGGCTCCTTACTTTTCGTGTAATGTTTCTTTCACCAGTCACTATATGACTGTGTGCCTTGTATTCAATCTTGATTTTGATTCAATAATAATACATCGATCATTTGTTATGTCTTGATATTATTGTATTTATTCAGTTACAATACTAATTGGTAAATAATCTTTCTAAAAACAAAATTAATTTTTTTTGGATGTTAAAATGTATGTTCCTTGTATATATATAAAGGGACTATATTGTCTAATTTGAAATGCATTAGGAACAAAAGTTGTCTATATAGATATGCTATAAAGAACAAGATTTGTCCCATTAGAGTATGTTTGAGGTGACTAACTTCAATTTTGTCCCCTTAAGCTAAGGTGACAAGGCTTTATTAGACAAATTAGTCATTATTAGACAAATTAGTCATTATTAGACAAATTAGTCAATCTCAAATTTTGTCCTTGAAAGTCTAAGAGGACAAATTTTAGGCCAAATGTGACTAAAAAAATTGTCACATTTTCTTGGCTTTGTTGTAGTAAAATCACAGATAATAACAATTGTCACGAAATTCAATAGAGTCAATGAACTTCCTAACAAAAAAAGACAAGCTTCACAAGAACAGAAGGCAAGATTAAACTCAATTCAAGAACAGAAAGCACACACAAGAACAATTTGTATGTGTAGATTTTTGGTCAATCGAGCAATATGAAACAATATCACCCAATGCAAGAAATCGGCTATCAACACAACAAACTGAAAGAAAACTTAAGATTCAATTCGGGTAGGATCTTTTTCCCGAATTCCTGCAAACAATCTGGTTATCAATTAAATCAATCGATTTTTTTTTTTGCTGCCGATGAATAGTAACGATGAACAGTAATCGTCACACTTTTTTTTTAAATTCGGCAGAAATAAAACAAATAACACAGAAAAATTAAAGGATAGTTGATTGATTTGTTAACCTGAGCTCCGCTACCAAAATTGATACGACAACACACCTAGCCGGTCCTAGAAGCACCTTCGTATCTAAGATTGTCCTGATCTCAAATCACCACCAATCGTGCACGCTTTATGCACCGTTGTTCTTCACCTCCTAACAATTCGTGCTAGGCAACAGATGGACGCGATAGTCCCTCCACCTCCTAATCTCTCGGTGCTAGACAACAAAGAAACAAAGCGCAAAGGAATATGAATCACAATAGCAAATATCACTACCAACAATTGATAGCAAATCCCTAAAATAAAAACAAGCAAAGAGACTCCTCTCTTGTAGTGAGAATATTCAAGCTTTTCTGAACTTTTTATTTCTCAAATATTCTGTCTAACAATGAACCCCTAAGACTCTATTTATAGGAGAACACAACACCCCTAGGTCGGCCACCTCCTCACACAAGTCGGCCACCTCCTCAAAATTGAAAAGTATAAGATGATATCTATTTTATGAGCTATTTGTGATGCCATTGTTGATTATTTTGTGATGTCTTTGACATTTTTATCATATCCCGAGTTATGGAAGGGTGCTCTGGTCACTTGATATGATTTGTTTTAAATAAATTCGTTTATTTGAGATACGGGTGTTTCAGTTTGGTAGCAGAGCAGGCTTTACGTTCTTGGTGATTTCTACAACTTGTTAGTATGCTCTATTTGTCGTAGTCTGCTCTTTTTTGAGTTATCTATGATGTTTGCATCTGCATTCATATAGGAGTCATACTATGGAACAAACAGAGGGCACGCGCCTGCTAAGGGTTGGAATGACCCGAGCATATTTGTTGGTTTTAATTGAGTTTTATTTGTATGTTCTGGACGGTACTTTGATATCAGATGATACCTGTGGGTGTCAGCTAAGCACATGGTTGCTTAACATATATATGCAAATTTCGAGGACGAAATTTTTCTGTAACGCTCCAATTTCTCGTAATTCTTATTCATGTAATTTTTGGAGATAATTCTCGATTTTATCCTTGTAGAAATCTTTTCCGGAATTTTTTGGCCAAATGAATTTAATTCTCCCGAGTTTGTTTCAAGTTATTCCTAAAGTAAATTCCCAACCTATTCTACATTGAGATTTATTCCTAAATTGGTTTTTTTTAAAAAAATAAAGTTTGTAATATTACGTAGCTTCGGGAAGTGTAAAACATAAAACACAGGTGGATGCGCAATTTCGACCAAGATTAATTGGGCAAGTTGACCCTGTCTTTTTACAAGCATCAAAATAACGTAGTTTTAAGACCAACGTCGTCGTTTTGGTTTTAGAGAGTAGTGTAACCCTGTGTTTTATGTTTCATACAATTAAACCCCTCTCTTCAACTTTTCCTCCCTCTTTTCTCATTTTCTTTCCGAAACCGCCGTCCAGTTCTCCGTTTCTTCTCAACCATTTCTTCCTCTCCATCTCCCTCTCACTCCTGTCTATTCTCCTCTCAAAACTGATGCCGCCACCGCGTTGCCAAAGTTCTTTTTCACTCACGATCTTCAAAAGAATGGTGATTGTGTCCAACAGGTTCATTTAAGCGATAATCTGGTAGACTCATTCACGAATCACTTCCTACATCAAGTTTTGAAAGGTTAATAAAAAAAGATTGGCATGCGACAACTTCAAAACATCAAGGGATCAAGGGAGCCCAAAATGAAAGGGAGTAGGATACGCACTGCAATTTTTTTTCCTTCACCAAGTTCATATCCCACAGAGTTTTTCTTGGTAAGATTTTTAACGAGGCAGCTCTTCTTGTCCGTATTCTATCCAAACTAAAATGACATAACTCAAATGGCACTAACTTCTACATAGATTTTCTATCTACCTATGTTCTTGTATTTTACATGGAAAAACCTATGTACTTGTATTTTACATGGATTTTCTATCTACCTATGTACCTATCTACCTTCTATTGTCTTCATCTTTATTACCTAATATTCATGTGATTTTACTCTTATAAATATGACCTAACTTATTTATTTTTATCCTCCAATGTTTACCTATAAATACCAAGGACGGATCCAGGGAGACAAGGAGGGGCCAAGCCCCCCCTAGATTTTAGTTCTTAAGATGGTGTAAAAATATCATAATAATTTGGACAGTTGAGTGGTTTGGCCCCCGCTTAATTCATGTAGTCATCCCTGATTTGAATCTCTACACGCCGATTTCTCCAAGTTTTTCACCCTTTTTCCCTAGTTTTCACTCTTTATTAAATCACACCCCTCTCAGTCCAACAAACATACAAATTAGGCCCAAATTTTCTGGTTCCGCCCCTTAAATACCCCCATTCATTCATACATAGTTACACTTTTGATCTCCCAACATAACCTCCTCTCTTCTCATTCCTACACACCTCCCTTAAGCTCCCTCTATCTTAGTTAGTTTCTATTATTTATCCATTATTAATATTAACATCTAGCAAAACAAAAACTAACACAAATTGGAATAAGTCATCTTATTCAACACTACTAATATTAAGAAAGATAAATCTTGCAAACGTTATATATATAGAGAGAGAGAAAGAGGGGGAGAGGAGAGAGAGAGATAGTATATTGCCTTTGATCTGGAATTTCAACCAATCATTCTTCCTAACATAATGTAGCACTCTTGTGCATTCTCAGTTACTTAAAAAGTAATATTCAGACCTGACAACCAAGCCCTCTCAAAGAATGAATTAGAAGAATCAGAAAAAGTTCCCTTGGGCTCCAAGTGAGGGGGAGAACTGTATATGAATGCTAAGTAGCTAGTCAGTAACTGAGACCAAGTTGAAGTCCTAAAACAGCATGGATGAGAAACAGGGTCATAATCCCACTGCCCAATATCCCATGAACATTTCTCAATCCGGGATTTCCCTGCATTTTGTTCAAATCGACAAGAACATCATCAGCTTGTATTAAAAAAAAAAAAAAAAAAAACCAAGAAAGAAAAAAGTTTGAAATTTCCTAAAGTTTCCTATTTTCCATCTTAAAACACACAATTTTTCACTTGAAAATATTACCTCGAAAAGAGTTGGTAAAATGGTCTGAATTGTTAGTAGAGCAAGACCAGCAAAGCCCGTAACAGCGTGAGGACTGCACAGAAACATTTGACATCGAGTTGATAAAAAAACAGAAAAATGCAAAGTAAACTGTCTTTGCTGCAAAAGTATTTTTGCCATATATTGGGGACTAGAATGTTCACCAAATTAGTACTGTGATTATGGTATTGATTGGAATAAACCACCTTATTTAGATGCCAGCACATAGACACACACGAAATGTAAACTACCTTTCGAAGATAGGTTTGTCTGAAGTGAGCAAAGATGTTATTCCACCAGTTGCTCCAAGAGCAAAGAAGAAAAACATACCACCTAAAAGCTTTGGGTGCAAGTCTTTGGCCTTGGCCTTCTCCTCCTGAACGTGTCAAGGTAGCAAATAAATAAGCTAATGACAACACAAAGCTCCAAAAGAATAACATCAAGGAATATAGTTACTCATAATATCATCATTACCACATCATCAGAAAAGCGGATTCGAAAGCCAAGATATGTTCCGTAACCACCCATCGCGAAGAGCACAACAGCCTAATCATCAAAGGGAAAAAGGGACAGATTTCTTTGAAACCACCAAATTGATAAAAGACAAAAGGTTGTGTATGATTTTGGAGGAAAGAAATGGTACCATACCATGTTGCCAGGGTGACCCCAATGCACAAGCCAATCGGGAAGATTCCAAGATTTTACAAGCTCAACAAAAGGTCCAAAGAGAGACCTCAAAGTCCCAGCTGTTATATATAACCAAAACAGAACATATATATATCATAAAAAATCAACTACAAGGAAAACAGAACAACTAAGCAACGGCAATAAGCAAAGGGTGGCCAGAATTAAAACCAAGTCCTCAAAATCCCCTTGACAATAATGCAGTTGTTGGGTTTGGGATCAGTATCCATAGATATATATATAGCTCCTACTCTACACTACAGAGACAAGCTTCCATGTAGGCTAGGCAAACGACTGCCTATATCTGCTCATCCTACGCCTTTCCTTGGTACGAGCAATATATTCAATAGCAAATACTACTTTTCTACAAGTTCCTCCACCATCTCTCTCTCTCTTGATATATATATTAGCTAGTCTTCTCATCAGAAATGAAAATCCTGGACTGATGGACTTGATCTAAGAAAGGGAACTCTTGGAAAGTTTATCCTGGACTAATGATTTCACAATAAGAGTCGTGTGAGCTTCCTTCCATGCATACTGCATTGCATTCCTTCCTTCTTATAATATATATATACGTTCCGGTAATTAATTCTAAGCTAATTAAGGAAGCATTTTAAATTAAAAAATTAACAGCCAAGGCAGGCAAAGGAAGAAGAGTGATTACAATGATTATTTTACCTCCAGGGAGAGCAGCCAGAAACAGCAAAGGCAAAGGAGTGAAAGAGTACAAGAAAGTGTGTGTTGGGTCCTCCTCCATGTGGTTCTGCTTGTGCGCTTCCTCATTAATGTCATTGTCAACAACGGCTTCTATAAGCTCATTCTTCTTGGTGGTGGCGGCATAGGATCGAAAAGAACCCCTCCTCTTCCTACTAGATAATGCACAGTGCAAGGAGTCGTCGCGTATAGAAGAAATTCTGAAGTAATGTTGATGATCAGTTGAGGCAGCATTAAGGGAAAGCCAAGAAGAAGAACGCAGAAGAAGAGGTGAAGCATTTCTTATAACAGAAGGATGCAAAGCATTGACCACAGCCATATATATATATAATATATCCTTATTAGCGCACAGTCAGGAACAGAAGAGGAAGAAGAAGAAGAAGAAATGTAAGTGAGATATATCAGTCGGTTGCGGTAAGGAGGAGACACGAAGCAGCAGCTGGAAAGATAATAATAAATAAACAAAACAAAAGAAGCGGTAGCGTAGTGCCAAGAAATGGCCATGCTTTTGACACGACTAGTAGATATAATGTAACTGGAGGTGGCGGCAAAATAGGTGTACATGGATATATGTGGGTTTGGACATAAATGGCCATATATATTTAATGATCTATCAAAAATTTAAATGGATACTCTCTATTTATTCAAATAATTTTAATATATAGGTTTTCAAAATTTATGTTTTAAATTTCTTAATTTTACAAATATTGGTCTGACCTAGTCTATATTAACCCATCATAGCCTATACGATCGCCTAGCTAGGCACGAACAAGATATGCTTGGTCAGATTTAAATTGACCCATATAAGGCCAACCAGACCTATATAATTTGGGCTAGGTTAGACTCAACTAGGCTCTGAATAAAATACCTACATAAAAAATTTGAACTGACCCACCCATTTATTTCTATTACCTATCTTTCTATAAGTTAAATGGGTAACTTATTGCGTACCAACCCATCTTGCCACCTTAAAATGTGACCCTATCTTTTATTTTTTTATGTTAGCAGCAAACAATAAGCACCTTTGCCTTTCAATAAAAGAAAACACCTTTACCAATTTTCCAAACATTAATAAATTCTATAAGTATTTCATTAAAAAATATATATATAAAGTATATAAGTGCATTGCCCCAGCCTAAATAGTGAAAAATTGAAACTTATGACACGCATTAAAAACGGGTTATAGGATTCACATCAAGGCTGTTAAAAATGAGTTTTCACGTAAATTCGAAATGTCCTGTAAAAAACGTAACGTAGAATTGTAAGAGCCCACAAAATTTGATTTTTAATTTTAATTGGATTCATAAATGGATCAATTCATAGAATTTATCCCACAAATATTGTCTCTCATCAAAATTCAACCTACATATAGACCTTAAATAATATAATTAGAATATAACCTAAGTTAACAACAAACCACATCATTAAAACAATAAATTCAAAGTTAAAATACATATTGTCTAACCAAAATACCAAATAAAAGTACTTTCACTGTGTGATTCAGTATTGTTGGATTTTTTCAATATTAGTTAGTTAGTGCTTGTGGTTCCCTTCCCTTTACAAATAAAAATTTATGTGGTAGTGTGGTATGTAGAGAGAATGCCCCTCTCAGCCGCAGGTGGTGATGGGTGCCAAATATTAAAAACCCAAAAGCATCATCATAAAAAAAATAATAAAAAAAAAGAAAAAGAAAAAGCCCAAAATCTTATTAATTTCCCAAGATACACACCACCACAACACAGTCACTCCCTCGTGTCCCGATTTCTCTTCTCTTTTTTTTGTTGTTGTGTTTCTTTGCAAATACATCACCTCTAAATTTATTTATTTATTTTATTAATTAGGAAGGAAACAACTTCGGCTAAATCTCTCTCACCCCCAAAAATATTTGAAAAAATTCAAAATCCCAAAATCCCTTTTCACTATGGCCTTTCACGTTGCTTGCCCAATTACATGGTTAGTAATCCTCCTCTTTCTCAAAGCCCCTCAACCTATTAACACTAAAACCCCTTCCCCGCCTTCCCTATCTCTCTCAAAAACCTTCCTTTCTCTTCTCTTTTCTTTTATACTTGACAGGTTGCTCACTCATTCTGTTTGGTTGCTTTTCGCTTGTGTTTTCTTGGTGCTTTTCCCCGTGAAAAACCCAAAAGCATCATCATCAAGGAAAAGAAATAGAAAAAGAAAAAGCCCAGAATCTTTTTTTTTTTTTGGTAAACAACGAGCATTATAATAAACTAAACAGTATCCACCCGTGTGAAGGCACAACAATCGTCCTTCAACAAACGGGTACAAGACAAAGGAGGAAACTCAAGCACCATATGACTCACAGATAACGAAAGACCCGACCTAGCAAGATAGTCAGCAACAAGATTGCTCTCCCTATAAACATGACAAAAGCTACACTCCTGGAAAGAAGATGCAAATAACCAGATCTCCTGCAACATCGGGGAGTTCGCCAAACGAGTTGGGAGGCTGCCCTGCAACACTGCCACGAGTTCCTGATGGTCCGACTCCACAACCATTTCATGTAAGCCCCTGGATACTGCGAGAGAAAGACCCTCACGCACTGCCCGCATCTCTGCCTCCGTTACCGAACAAGGGGGCAACTTGAGCTGAAAACCACACACCCATTCGCCCTGACTACCCCGAATAAGGCCACCAACAGGGACAACCTGCCGCGACCCATCCAACGCCGCATCAACATTTATTTTAAACACCCCTGGGGCAAGGGGAGACCAAACCAACCCCTCCTGTATAAGAGAAGGGCCCAAAGCCGTAGACACCTCTTGAGTAGAATGTATAACCCACATACGGATATATTGGAAAATATAAATCGACATGGCATCCGGAGGTCGTGGGTTATGAGAAAACACTACATCATTCCTCTACTTCCAGAGGAGCCAAAGAGCCATACCGAAGAAAATATCGGAGGATATCTGACTTGCAAACTCAAACTCACCCTGTAAACCTCTACGTACCTAATCGTGGAACGGGAGACCAAAAAACTGAGGGTTAGCATCAGCCCTCAATAGCGAACGCCATACCCGCCCAACCTCACCACAATCCCGTAAAGCATGACCCTGCGATTCCTCCATGTCATGACATCTGGGGCATCGGCCATCCATAGTCAGGTGGCACCGAACTCTCTCAACATTCGTAAGTAAAGCATTATGGCTACACTGCCAGAGGAAAGTGCGCGCCCGAGGGAGGCCCTTCCATTTCCAGATAACTCTCCAGGACACAGCTTGACGCTGTTGAGGCAAATAGGGAGAAAGTGAGGCATAAACTGCCCTAACTGTACATTCCCCCGATGCCGTACCATCCCATACCACAGTGTCCTCCCCAGTCGTATGGAGAAGGGGTTGGAACCCAGCAAATTGGTCAAGAAAAGGCTCCGGGAGCAAAGACTGAAGGAGCTCCCAGTTCCAGGCCCCAGAAGTCAAGGTAACATCAGCTAAAGTAAACATATTGGTACCCTCTGCAACCTCGATACCAGGGAGGGCGTCAAGCCGTCCCAACCCAGGGAACCAAGGGTCCTGCCAGAACCGAATATTCCGCCCATCCCCAAAAATCCAAGCAATACTACTAAGAACTATAGGCCAGGCCACACAAATACCACGCCAAACATGAGAGGCATTACGACAACTCTGTACCTGTGGAAGCATGGAAGAACCAGTCAAATACTTTGCGCGAAGCAATTTCACCCAGAGAGCCGAAGGCCTTGAAATAAGACCCCAAGCTAGTTTTGTAAGAAAAGCTTCATTAGCCTGATGCATTCTCCTTAAACCCAAACCACCCTCCTTCTTTGGCCGACAAACCTTCTCCCATGAAACCATAGACATCTTCCGTTGAGTTGTATTAGAACCCCACATAAAACCACGTGCAGATTTATCAACCTTATCACAGATTCCCTTAGGTAGGGGAACAATATGCATTGAATAATAAGGAATAGCCTGGATCACAGATTGTGCAAGGGTAAGACGTCCAGCAAGAGATAGACTAGACGCCTTCCACCCTGCCAGCTTCTGATCCACCTTCTCAGTAATATGTCGGAAAGTAGCATTAGTAATCCGGCCATGCACTAAAGGAAACCCCAAATACTGACCTAAATCAGTAGTTCTACCAATCCCTAGTCGGTGGGCAATGCCATTAGCAAGATCATCAGAAACATTCTTGGAAAAGAAAACTTTAGATTTGGCTTTGCTCACCTTCTGACCAGACCTTCCACAAAAAACCTCCAGACACCGATTTAGCACATCAGCCTACACCATTGACGCCTCCGCAAACAACACCAAATCATCAGCAAAAAACATATGGGAAATAGGGGGTGCATCCGCTGTGATCACCACCGGTTTCCACACTTCCCGCTCCACTAAGTCACAAATCATTTATGAAAGCCTCTCAATGCGCAAAACAAAGATGTACGGGGATATAGGGTCCCCCTGGCGAACACCCCTAGAAGGACAAAACTCCCTAGTTAACTCCCCATTCCAAAGAACCTGCAACTGACTAGAGGAAATACAAGACATCAAAATTTGGATAAAGGAGCCCGGTAATCCAATGTCTTGTAGAGTATCCTCCACAAAATCCCACTGTAGTCGATCATACGCCTTCTCCAGATCCAATTTTATAGCCATAAAACCAGCTCTGCCCCGCCGACACCTCATAGTGTGAATTAATTCCTGGACCACAATCACATTATCATGAATTTGTCTCCCCGGTACAAAACTGGCCTGAAAGGGGAGCATAAGAGCATCCAAACGTGGCTTCAATCTATTAGCAAGTACCTTAGTAAGTAACTTGTAAGGCACGGTACATAGGCTAATAGGGCGAAACTGAGTTATCCGGTCCGGATTGTCCACCTTAGGAATGAGAGTGATTAAGGTACGATTCAGATCCCTAGGGACAACACCAGTTGCCATAGCCTCCTACACAAAAGAGCAAACAGAAGGGCCTACAGTTGGCCAGAATTTCTGAAAAAACATTGCATGGAACCCATCCACTCCCGGTGCTTTATGAGGCCCCATTTGTTTTAAAGCACTATGTACCTCCTCCGGCAAAATCGGGGCAGCAAGTGATTCAACTTGTGTCTGCATTAAAGCACTGAACCTACCCCGCAGAGGCAAAGGAGAACAAAATAGAGAAGAAAAGTATGAAACAGCATGCTCCCTCAGTCGACCCTAGTCAAACTCCCCATCCTCCCCAATCAACAAACCCCCAACCTTGTTCCGATGGCGACGGATAATAGTAGAGGCATGGAAAAAGGAAGTATTGCGATCACCATTCTGAACCCACTAGCTTCGCGACTTCTGATACCACAGAACCTCTTCCTGAGCAAGAACAGTGTCATACTCCATCACAAGTTCCGTCTCCAATTGAAATATAAAAGGACCAGCCCGACCCTCCGCTTTAGCTAGCTGGATACCCCCTATTCGTGCAAGTAGTTCCTTTTTCCTACGGAAAATATTCCCAAAAACTTCCCTATTCCATCGAGCCAAATCCCTCTGCAAGCATACCGTAGCATCAGGGAGCAACAAATCACCCCGCCAGGACCCGCAACAAGCCCAGAATCTTATTAATTTCCCACAAGATACACAAGAGAACTGAAGATGAAGGAGGAGTAGGCGGCCGGAAGACTTGGAGAAGTAGGAGGCAAAGATGGATGGTGGCGGTGGAGTTGTAGTGCCGGCGCTCGCCGGTGAGATGAAGGAGGGGGTTGGCAAAGAGGAATTAGGGATTTGGGGTTATTTTTTTTTTTTTCCATATCTGAATAACCCACGACATGAGACACCCAAGTCCTAAATTCCAATTTTGTTCTTTTAACCCACTGAGTAAACTCGGTCAAACTCGGTGAGTTCAATGAGTTTATGAGTCAACTCGCGAGTTTGACCAGATTAAGTGTTTGAATAAGAGTCAACACGAGAAGGCACCCTGAAATCGTAAAAACGGAAATTTTTACGAGTTGAAACGAGTTTTTAACAACCTTGATTCATATTGTATATCCCAGAGTTTTTCTTCCATTTTATATATTTCGAATTTTAATTTTTGTTTCTTTTGTATTCATTGGGTAGTCTTGGTGATGATGGCGGTCTTTTACTCAAATTCACTTGACATGTGGCAAAAATGTGATTGGTGGCATATGAAAAATCTTTGTGGGATCCACAAATTAGGGTATTTGAAAAATAAGTTGGGACCTACAATCTTTTCATGTGGCGCTAATAAAATCGCAACACGTGTCAAAGTGAACCAAGGAAGATGGTCACATCATCGCCCGGACTGCTCAAAGTATGCAAAAGGAATAAAAATTTAAATACAAAGTACATAAAAATGACACAAAAACACAAAAACTCTGGGATATGGAGTCGTAACAAATGAAAAATTCCAAATATAAAAAGGGTGTTTAACCCAATAAAAATAGACTAATCATATTTTTCATCCTTGTATTTTTTGTATAGAATATTTTTCATCTCTCTGTTGCAAAATACATATTTTCCATCCTATGTTGAATTTTAAGGATATTTTTTTTTTCATTTTCCGCATAGAAAATTCTGACGTGTTAAATTTTTTGATTACACATCAGTTATAGGCCTAGATTAAACCAAAACTCTCCAACCTGAACCAAAGAAATGACACTCTCCAACATGGATGTTTTTATAAAAAAAAATTTGTGGGTCCATACACTGACGTGTCATTAAAAAAATTAATATGTCAGTGTTTTCTGTGCAATAAATAAAAGAAAAATAAAAAATATCTCCAAAATTCAACACAAAGATAAAAAATGAATATTTTATAATATAAGAGTGAAAAATATCCAAAAAATAAAACATAAAAATAAAAAATGTGATTACTCCAAATAAAAACTAGCAATTAGCGTACAATGTGTGAGGGTTTTATTACTGTGACAAAACTAAAAATTACAGGTTAATTCGGGTGCCGATGCAATGTGACTAATCTTACTGCTTTTGTAACAGCCCAGGTAAAAATTTACATTTTACCGGCACTGTAAAAATGCTTTGTACAGTAATTTACCATATAAAAATAATCTTGGGTAATTATTTCAGGGTAAATTATGCATCGGATTCCGAAACCGAGCTCTATCCCACGTTCGGGATTTTTCTGCGGATTTTACGGACCAAAGTTGGAATTTTTCGGGTCCAGGAATCTCGAGAAAAATCAAGTTTAACCTCGACTTAACGAGCCATAAATAAAGTCAAGGGGGTATTATAGATATTTTCTGGTCCGAACGGGACACGACTGCATAATTGAATTATGCAGCCGCCTCCTCCTGTTACGCTTGTGAAAACTTGTTTTTCCTGTAACACCCGTGAGTTTCTTTTTCTCTTCTGCCTATTAACCTGTCACCTACCTACAGCCAAGAAACCAAAAGCCAGTAAGCTCTCAACCTTCTCCTCGACACTGTCTTTCTGCCTGCCTTCTGCCTAGTTTTCTCCAGTTTCTTGATATAAAAAAAAAAAGAAAAGAAAAAACAAACAAACAAGGAAACACACACACACAACAGCCTAAGACTACGTCGTTTGGGCACCACACCTTCCTCTATTCTTCTCCTGCCGCCACCACCAACGCCTCCACCGTGACCAGCACCACCGCCACGCACCACACCACCACACCGGCGCTTTCCCCTCGACGCTGCCGGCATGATGCAGCGGTCGCTATCCACCTTCGCTGCCCGACGCGCCACCAGTGGCCAAGACCCGACGGACGCCTTCCTCCTCCCCGCTGCAGCCGCCGCCGTCGAGCCCTGTATCCTGCTGCACCACGATCTGCAGATCGCCTCGCCCTCCTCGCTGCGTCATCCTCCCAGCCGTCGCCTCCCTCGCCAGTGCCTCGTCACGCCGCCGCTGTAGCTCCCAAGATGAGCAGCGGGTAGAAGACGACCCGCCACACGCACCGGGTTGCGACCTCGGGTCTGGTTGACCCGCGTGTGGATGGGCTGGGGAAGTTGGGGCTGGGCTCGGGTACTGGGCTGGCTGGCTCAAGCCTCCACATGGGTCAGCGCCTGGGCCTCAGCTTGAGGTCTTGGCCTGGTACTGTGCAAGGCCTGGCTGGCACTGTTCACGGGCCCAGTCTAGCAAAAAAAAAGAAAAAAAAGAAAAAAATAATAAATAATAATTATGGTAATAATCTGGAAAATATAAGAAAATAGTATATGGATATAATTTGTGAAAATAAAGGAAATAATTACTTTCGTATATTAATTTCAAGTAACAAAAGTGATTATAACATAATTGTTAAATTATAGTAATACTCCTAAGATGTGTACCATGGAAAATACTACCGGAAAATATGTACATGTGAATAATTTCTAGGAAGATTATTTTACGATAGCTAATATGAAACGCCCCGACCCGTATTTACCGTACAAAGTAAACACGTGCCGGAACTGTGACGACCCAACCAAACCAAGCCCAGCATACAGTGTATACAACAAAAACTCGGGCTCAATAGCCCAAAATAAAAACATCAATAACATCATAACCGGCCCAATGGCCCAACAATAGCAATATAATGCAGAGCGGAAGATTTAATAACTCACAAGGACACTGTATGTGACACTGATGCAACCTATGGATCCGAGTCCTGTCCAAGGGATAACGCCGCAGCCTGTCTGGAATGCACCAAACCTGTACCACAAATAACTCATCCTACGGGAAGAAAGCCCGCTGGTGAGGGGTGAGTCCGAAGTGCTCACCGACGAAGGATAGACAATCAATATGCAACACTATAAGTACTCAAGGTCAAAAACAGGTAAAAACCACCAAATACATACCAAACCAAAAACTCGACCCAAAACTGGTCCAAGACCAAAATGACTCAAATAAAAATCCAATTTCTAATTTTATCTTTCCGGGCCCCGTCACAGATAAGCTAGAGGTTAGACCTGGTTATCAACACATTCCGGGTGCCAACTAAATCCAAGAGAACCCAGGGATCGACATCCCAAAAATAAGAACCCAGGGATAGACATCCCAAAAACAATCATGGGATAGACATCCCAAGCATAGACATGCTGAAACACCCGTGTCCCAATTTAACAAATAAAATACATAAACAAAGGAAATTCCCAAAATACCCCTGAAACCCGGGACACGAAAACCAATGTAAACAATATCCAAAATTCTCAATAAAACGAGATGTCAAGAAGAACATAATAATCCGGCTTAACAAGCCACAAATCAACCCGGCATCCTGCCGAAAACATCCTCAAAACATAAACCCGGCATCCCGCCGATAATGTAATCCAAAATCAATAGACATCTCAATAAAAAAAAAAATCCAACGCAGCGGAAGAAATAAATGGAATAAAAATATGAGAAGCAAAACAGTATGCATGCCGACACTATGGATCCAACCGGGAGAACAAGCACGGCTACCTGCTGGGATGTCCACGTCCGTACCCCGGGGAAAGAAGAAAGTGACTGCACGCTATCTAAAGTCTGAAAAACAACGTTGGCGATTATGTGAGTCGCCTACTCAGTGAGCAATATATATCTAATTATGAGAGTGTGCAGATCAGGTTCGAAAGGAAAGAACAGCAACAATACAGGTAAGCAACAAACAGCAACCAGCACTAACATGCCAACACAATCAAGCAAACAATTCATTATTCTTCATCCGTTGTGTTATAAGTTTTCATATTAAGATTTATTATTCAGGGCCCCTACTGTGTGCGTCGAGCTCGGTCCCGTCTCATGAGACAACCAGGCATAAGCCCAAATAAAAACCAGGCACGAAGCCCAACATATCCATAGAGAGAGAGAGAGAGAGACAGAGAGAAAGAGGGAGGTAGAAAGGGGGAGGT
>JAKUCV010000775.1:0-14035 GCA_028386065.3 Turnera subulata
ATAAGTTAATTATCTCATGAATAACCACTCGTATGTTAAATTATATATGGCCTAGTATGACTAAAAACCTTGGTGGAGTAAAATACAGCAAATAATTCCACTAGTAGTATGCTAAGGATAATAATCCGATAATTGGACTAACCCTACGGTTTGATATTTGTAATATAAATAAACCAATTACCTGAGATGATAGCTTGAACTAATTTTCCTTTAAATATTTTATACGTAATAAATGTTTCGATAAAATACTATCGGGTGTTTCATCTTGGTAGCGGAGCGGGCTGTAGGTCCTTGGGTGATTGTTTTGCTTGTTTGTTGTGCATAGCTCGCTCCATATGTTATCATTTTGCATTTATATCATTTAGTTAGTGCATTATGGATCCAGTCAAGGGACGCCAGCTGTCGGAGAACATTCATACATGAGGTAAATGATGCCATAATATGCGAAAATACAAATATTATTGGTAGAACCGATATTTTGATATAAAGGGAAATATTAATATTTTGATTGCTAAGGGAAATAGTACATTGATACTCGATATTTTATAAAAGGAAATATTACATTGATTTTTGATATTATATAAAAGTAAAAATACATTTAGCGGTTCGCAACGACGTTGACACGGAAGCTGTTTGCGTCACTATTGACGTTGACCGTGACTCTATCGCTCCAAGAGAACCACATGCCGCCTCTGTCGCGCTGGCCAGGAATCTCGAACCGGTTAGCTTGAGGGAATCGGAGTGGAATTAGACCGTGATCGTCTCGTGGTTGCCACTGCGTCTCTGTCAGAAGAACCATGTTGGGCTTATACTGGTTCTTCAAGTCCCTCAAAGTTCGCGAGAACTCCTGTGCACGTCTTGCCACTCCTCTGCAGTTCCACACCAATAGCCGTACCTTTGGCCAGGTTGGAGGTAGCCGAGTCATTCTGGGTATGCTCTGGGCTGTCATTGCGAGCTGGTAGTAAGCGCCTTGCTCCACAGATTGGCAAGTGGACTCCAAGTTGAACTCTTGAAGCCTATCCGAGATGAAGAACATCACGGAGTTGGCTGATCCGTAGTAGGATGCCCTCAGAGTGCCGCGATCCTCTAGGAAGAACACCTCTTCCATTGGAGTGACGAAGAACCGCGATGAGTAGAGCTCGCCGACAAAGACCAGTCGGGGCATTCTACCGAGCTCGTTCGGTAGTTCTTCAGCACGCTCATTGACCATGCTGTACGCCAGACGGTTTCTCCTTCCGAGATTCGCACCTTCGACGAAGAAGACTGAAGATGGAGCAGGCATCGTGAATGGAACGTGTGGGATTTTGTTTTTGGAACGTTGTGGCTTTGTTTTTTCTGAGAGTTTGTTGCTTCAATGCTTTTGGTGATTTACCCATCACCGCTCCTTCTTTTATACTCTTATGGGGAGCGTGATTACCGTTTGATTTTCAAGATTTTGTTTTGAATTTACCGTTGCTTGCATTTATTGCTTTACGCGTTTTTCGGATTACCGTGCCAGAATTTCTCAGTCTTTTCGCATCTTTTGATTTATTCCGCCCTGACTACCTTGTCTTTTGTTTTATGGCCTTTCTATATATTTCTTGCATCTTTTATCACAAGCATCCGTGACCGTTGAGACTAGACAGATGGGACCACACCTCGAGCAGAGCGCATGTGCGACGAGGTCACAGCTGTTCAGACATCGTGGAAGGATACGAGACGAGACAGACATTTTTGGCTTATGCAGAAATCGTGAACAAGTGGGTAACGTTTCTTACGAGGGACACAGGACTCTCTCGTGATCGTCACTGTGCGAGTTAACGGTCGTCCTTTCATGAGGAAATCGACGTCACCGTTAGCTGTGAACGTTATGTTTCGTGATTCGAGAATGCTTAGGACCGAATTAGGCGCCGATCATGAAACGCGATTTTGTTTTAGTTTCTTTATGTTGATTTTGTTAAACGAGTTTTGTTTTATTTTTAATTTCTTTATGTTGGTTATAATTTGTTTTATCAGTCCTGTTTTTAACATCATTATGTTCGATTTTATTTTCATTCATGACGGTTTTGTTATGTTTTAAATACTTTATTTTTCAGTTAAATATGATTTTTCATATCTTAACAAGAGAATTCATGATATAAGAATTTTTGATTTAAAAGGAAATTTATTCTATTTAATTATTCATAATATAGTTTTACAACAGGAGAAGAAGTGCTCTACGGAGCTACTTGCTTCTCAAGATCTTTTACAAGATTTTGGACGTTCCTCAGGTGTGGGAACAGCTCCGCACACGCCAATTCAATTTGCGCCACCGCCGAGCTGATCTTCCTCAGCGAGACGTTCAGCTGCGTCAACTTCTGCTGCGGTGTGCTGCTTTCAGCTATCGCTTTGCCTTTCTTGTCTTCAGCCTTCTTGACAGCACGCTTCTTTCGCCGTCTTGGGGAAACGACCATGTGCTCTTCCAGGCCGATGATGTTCGTCTTGAAGCGCTTCTTCGGAGGTTCCTCTTCATCGGAGCTTGTTTGGAAAGCTCTGCCGCCGATGTAGCTATCGTCCTCCGAGTCTGAGGTCGTTCTTGTTCTCAGTGGGGAATCCATGGCTGTGTGTGTGAGTTGCCAGCCATGAGGTTCGGTTTTTATAAAAGATGAGATGTCGTGTAAGGGTATAAGCGACATATCACGTTGAGTTCGAACACCTGGTGGAGTCTACCAGAAGCTTATCGTGGTAGGACCCACGGATAAGACGGAATTTCGAGGACGAAATTATTTTAAGGAGGGTAGACTGTAACGACCCGGGTAAAATTTTGGTAAAATTTTACCGAGTCGTTTGACTTTTACGGTGGTTAATAAAATTTTATCGCGGTTAATCAAGAATTTTATCAACCCGAGTCAATTTTTACTATCTTTACTATTATTCTTACTACTCTCAAAATTATAGTTATTATCATTATTATTGTTAAATTCTAATCAAACATTAATTGTAACATTAATATATTAATATTTTGCTATGATAATTATGTAGCAACAATTTACTAATTATAATTTAGAAAGAAATTTCATCTTTCATTCCCATGATATTAACAAATTAATCTTTGGTTATTTATTTTGAAATTTTATAAGAGAATAATTGTTAGGTTATGTTAATATGTTACAAAGGTTAAGTTAGTGTCAAAACACAAGGATTAGTGTAGTTTCGATCGATACGACGTAGTTTTGGCTAAGCCAAAACATAAAACACAAGGGGAGCTGCGTTTTGACCAAGGTGTTGACTGGCGCCTGTGGACGTCCAAAACGACGTCGTTTTGGTGTCGGCAAGGCACCAATAATTGCCCGACAACCATCTCTTTTCCACCCATTCCTCACTTATCCTATTCTCATTTCTTTTCTTCCTAATCTACCCCACTACCCTCGTCTCCTTCCCCTTTTCTTTCTTTTTTTTTTTCACCGAATCCCCACTAACAGCCTCCACCACTTTGTTCTTTTCTCTTCTTCACCTCCACCCTCAACCCCAATCTTCCCCTTCCCTGCAACCCTCTGCCGCACCCTGCCTCCTTCCATTTCTTTTTTTTTTCATTCACTTTCTTCCTCTCCCTTCCTCCACCACCAAGCCGTGCCGAGCCCCTCTACCACCAACGAAGCCGCCATCTCTGCTTCTCCTTCATCCTCCCCTGCCCTTCGCCGTCACTCTCACCACCGCCGCCCGTCCTCTCTCCTTCGCTGAGCCAACCACCATCGCCTTCCACCGCCCAGCTGCTGCCGACGACCACCAGCAGCCACCGGCCCTCTTTCTTGCATCTCTCTCTCGTCACCGTCGTCGTCGATCCCAGCCCCACCCTTCTCTGTCTTCTCGTCGCCCACAAGTCGCCGCCGCTGTGGGTGAATCGACAAGCCTCAGGTCGCCTCTGCTCCTCCCCTGAGATCGCCGTCGATGGGTTGTGGCCGATCCTTTCTTTTTCCCGTCTCCGCCGAGCCACTCACAAGTGGGTAACAGAGCAGTCGACCCTCTTTCCCTCTTCTTTTCTATTCTTTGCTTTGTTTTCTCTCTTTTGTGGATTCGTTGCTAACTGAGTTCTTGGGTGGCCTTGCTCTTGGTGCCGATGGTGGGTTGTTGTTTTTGGGTTGATGGTTTGGTGATAAGAACAGTGAACAATTGTTGGGATGAAGATGATGGGCTGCAACTCTGAATTCGGTGGAGGGTAATGGAACCTTAGAGGTGATGGCCACTGGTCATGGCATCATCAATTGTGGATGAAGGAGACGATGTTGGGTAAGGAAACGATGACGTTTCTTTTAACAGGCTTGGGCAATTTTGGGTTGTTTCATGGGCCTATTGACTTTGTTTGGGGCTTAACAAAAATGTATAATTGGACTTGAGACAGTAATTTGGCAGGCTAAAATATTCTGGGAATTAAGTAGGTAATTAATAAGTTAATTATCTCATGAATAACCACTCGTATGTTAAATTATATATGGCCTAGTATGACTAAAAACCTTGGTGGAGTAAAATACAGCAAATAATTCNTGGCCTAGTATGACTAAAAACCTTGGTGGAGTAAAATACAGCAAATAATTCCACTAGTAGTATGCTAAGGATAATAATCCGATAATTGGACTAACCCTACGGTTTGATATTTGTAATATAAATAAACCAATTACCTGAGATGATAGCTTGAAATAATTTTCCTTTAAATATTTTATACGTAATAAATGTTTCGATAAAAAACTATCGGGTGTTTCATGCAGGATCTTTTGATAGTAAGACATCCAGTCTTTGCTTTATTATTTTCTCTTTTATTGAGTCTTCTAGACTTTTAGCATTTAAATACATTTCAACATTTAATGCCCATGATAAATTTCTTCCAGAAATTTCAAGGGCCTTCAATTCAAGTTTCATAATAACAGTAATAATAAAAGATATAAAATGAATATAAAACATAAAATATATACGCTTACTCGATAAATCTTTCAGCATTAATATTAGCATGATATACGCTTACTCGATAAAGGCGGCTTAGCCGGCCAACAAATGAAACAAGGCGGCTTCGCCGGCCAACATAGAGATAAGGCGGCTTAGCCAGCCAACAAATGAAGCAAGGCGGCTTTGCCGACCAACAAAGAGATAAGACGGCTTAGCCGGCCAATGTTAAATACTAAGCAAATAAACAAATACTGATTGAAAAAATTTAGAAACGATTACCTTGGTTTCACGAAAATAATATAACATGATCACATAAGATGCACATAAATTGATATGCAAATGATATGTTGTACCGTGAATTAAAATACTAATCCGGCAAGGTTATTATCCCGGTACTACCTTGATAATACCCTTTTCAAATTATTTTCACAAGTTTACTATATATTTTTATATAGAAATGAAGAAAATAATAATAAGAAAGTTTAGAATTAAGTACCTTAGCAGGGTAGAGACTCGTGCTGATAATGTGTTATAAAATGGGGGATGAAATTCACTCCTTAATGGAATAATACAAGCTTGATCAAGGTGACAATACAACCTTGATGGTAGTAATACAACTTTAATAGTAATAATACAACTTTGATAATAATAATAATGGAGAGTGATTAAAATAAGATGGGGAGATTGAGAAGAGAGATTTATGGTGTATGGAAATGAGAAGAGAGTAAGTTTATGATGGGAGAAGAAGGTGTATGTGTGTATGGAAATGAAGGGGTATTTATAGGTGAAAATAGGAGGATAAAAACAAATGAGTATGATTAATTTAATAAGATAAAAACAAAAAGATATTAGGTAAAGGAAGATGACATTAAGATTAGGAAAAAATAGAATTATGGAGGAAAAATGGCCAAAGAGATAAATCCAAGTAGATGTTAGGTGAGTGGTAAAATATTTATCGGGGGTAAATTTGGGTACGATAAAATTAAATTTTACTAGATGATAACAATGATATTCACCATAATTTATTTACAACAATTTCAAACTATTTTCTATATTCTTACTTTCTCTCCAAATTTTTCACTTTATTCTTTTAATTCATGTATAGTCTCTCCTATCTTTTGGTCAAGGGCCATGACCACCTTTCACCTTTAGTGAGGGGTATTTTTATAATATCACATATTATATTTTAAAAAAATAAATTAGAAGTTCCATGTGTCTAATTCAAGTGGTTCAGTACTTATTCTTCTTATAAGTCTCAAGTTTGAGTCTTATGAATAGAATAAAAACTAATGTGGGAGAGGTGCCCTTTGCGACGGATACAATTGCACAATTTAGTGCAAGTAAATAAGATTTTATTTTATTATATTATTTGAATATAAATTTTATTTTCTTAAATTCTATTTCTTAAAGATACGCTTGATCACAAATTGATTAGAATAAATAAATTGTTGGAAAAGATTCTCGGAAAGTGATGATCCTTCTTCAATGGGGGTTGTTACTCTTCTCTCCCAAATACTTGATGGGCATGGTATCACCCTTTTCGTTGCGTAAAAAAATTACTCAACCCAGAGTAGGAGTTCCAAATTAAACTTATTTTCCAGGAATTCAATTCTTGCACTGATTGGTTGGGGCAAAATGCGTTTCCTTTGCCTTATGGCGTATGGCTCTGTTGCCTAGTTTTTTCATCATGCACTAATAAAGTTTTGATTTTGGGAAGAAAAGATTTCCATCATTTTACTTTCCTAATTTTATCAGCTGTCCTAATAAATTTCAAAAGATAGTAATTTCCACATTAGACCATGTGATAGTATATTCTCTCTGTTTTTTTTAGTATTTCCTAAATATATCCCTGAATTTTTTATATAGATAAATACAAAAGTAACTTGGATCTGGATTAGTCGGGCGGAGAACAAAAATAAATTAAAAATTTTAAAAATCACATTTTCACCGAAATACACGAATTACTCTTTAATTTCCAAGCAATCATTCTCATGCAAATCACCCTTCCAAATGAGTGATTTCAAATAAAAGTAGAATTTCTGATACCAAAACGTCAAGAAATTGGGTAAACAAAACAAGAGATATTTTCGCCGTTGAAGGGGCTGAGATGGGGTGAAATTGTTTAGTTGATGATCTAACTCTTGTTTTCACCGTTGATGCAAAATGGGAGTACTGACTCAATCAGATGTCGATATGTAAGCAAAACAGGAAAGTTGAAACAGCAAAACGATTCCGTAAAAGTTTTAAATTTTTAATGCTTAATGAATTAGGCACATACGTGGAGTTTCAGTCAAATCCTCAATTTTTTTTTTGGCTTAATGCCCTCTTTAGCCCTCAGTTATCTAAAACGTCAATTTTCTCCCTAAATTATCACATTTCAGCCAATTGAGGTACTAAGTTATTCAATTTTCACTCAAATCACCCAAAAGTCAAAATTGGAGTACTATTCACCCAATTTTGCATGTGCTGGAGGCTGACGTGGACGCGCCACGTGGTTGCCCGTGTCCAGTTGGCGCCCTTGACTGAGGTGAACCAATAAGAAGATGACACGTGGCATGTGGAGGGTTCCAAATAAAAAATATTTTAAAATATAGGGTGAATATTTTTAATATTAAAAAAATTCAAGCAAATCATTTTATCTTATTAATTTAATACCCAAATAAATAAAAGAACTAATAAATTATTGTTGATTAATCTAACCAATCATATTATTCTAATATAATTAATTTAATATCCAAGTAAACCAATAAATTTGACTGAAAATATTATTTATCTCTATATTTTTTAAATATATTCAACAATTTTTTTGATAACTTATTTTTATTTTTTTAACAAAATTGTTTTTAAAATTTTAAATAAAATAATTTTTGTACAGTTACTAACTAAACACAATATAACAACAATGTACATGATAGTAGTTTTTTTTTTTTTTTTGAGAATCAAATCAATTGCATTTCACAAACTTTGGTTAGGGAGCCCCTAACAAATGTGTATACAGGTGAGGTTTGAATACCTCAAACGGTGATCAACAGAACATAGGAAAACAAAATTTATGAACATCAAGAATCAGAGAATCTAAGACCCCAAAAATCACATATTTGCTGCATCTCTACTGATAGGGACCGATGTTTTAGATTGGAAAAACTATAAAATCGTAGCTTCAAATCTGCAGTAACAGCAGCTACAATAGCTTCAGGAGGTCTATAGCATTGCGTAAAGCATCTTGCATTCCTCTCCCTCCATAGATGATATATACAGCCACACCATGCCAAGCGCAAAATCAAAGCCTTCATGGATTTCTTCTGCAGTGATTGCTTTGCCCATAAGAATTCAGTTTGCCAAGAGCCAACCACCCGAGAGACCTGACAAAGTGCAAGCAATTGAGACCAAACCGCAGCCGAGTATGGACATGCGAAAAAAAGGTGATCTCTAGTCTCCTCTGAATGGGAACAGAACAAGCAAGATGCATCAGCAAGAACACCCCATCGTTGAAGTCGCTTCCTGGTTGCTAATCGATCAAGAATAGCAAGCCAAGAGAGGAAGCTGTGTTTGGGAATATGGCCAGTTGACCATAACAACTTGAACCAGTCAACCCGAGGCCTTTTAAGGCGAAGAAACTCCCAAGCACTACGGACTGAGTATAGACCAGAAGGAGAAATAGACCAATGAATGATATCAACAGCAGAAGAAGGTACAATTGAATGTACAACAGAGTTGCTGATTTGTGACATGATTGGGATCCGTGAGGTAGGCCAACGCCAAGAGTTGTTTGAGATGAGCATACTAACCTTGGCTTGGAGTGGAATTTTTGTGCTAGGAATTAAAGAGGCAGGAACTAAGGAGTGTAAAATTCCTAGAGGATGCCATTTGTCCCACCATATATAAGTGTTCTTTCCATTTCCAATAGAGTGCGAAACAACTGAGTAGAAAGATGATCGCAGATTAAGAATCTTTCTCATACTCCAGGAACAAGCGGCAGGAATAGGTATACTCCAAAGACTTCTTCCTTTTAGAAGATAGGCGGAAATCCAAGCCACCCATAAAGATCCAGCACATAAGAGTAGATTCCACAAGTGTCTAGCTATACAAGCTTGATTCCAATCTTTTAGCTTTTTCAAGCCAAGCCCCCCTTCCTGCTTTGGAAAAGTCAGCTCAGACCAAGCAACTTTTGCTTTACGAGCAGTAGTAGAGGAGCCAGACCATAGAAATGAGGAGCAAAGCCTCTCAATCTCTTTTAAGACCTTTGTAGGTAGAATGAAGATACTAGTCCAGTAGCTTTGAATGCTTGACAGGACTGAGATAACAAGTTGAAGCTTCCCAGCAAAAGATAAGTATTTTGAGCTCCATGAATTAATGCGAGCCATGATCTTTTCAATTAGAGGCTTGCAGTGAGTATATGAGAGTCTACCTGAGATCAATGGGACACCGAGATATCTCACAGGCAGGGATCCAAACTTGAATCCACAAATTTGAAGAAATTTAGGTATAACATGATCTGACACTCCTGCAAAGAAAACCTCACTTTTTGCTGGATTAAATTTGAGTCCTGAGAGGAGGTAGAACTCTTTAAGGATATTTGTGACAGTAGTGGCTGCATTTAGGCTCCCATCAGAAAAGACCATTAAGTCGTCAGCAAAACAGAGATGGGTAAGCTGGATGTGTGAGCACTTTGGATGATAAGGAAGAGATTTCGCAGCTGCTGCTTTAGATAAAAGACAGGACAACACCTCCATGGAAATAACAAAGAGGTAAGGCGAGAGGGGATCGCCTTGCCTCATGCCTTTGCCTCCCGAAAAATAACCACACAAGGCTCCATTTATGGAAATAGAAAACTTAACTGTGGAGAAACAAGCTTTAACCCAAGAAATGAATTGTGTTGGAAAATTCATGGCAGCAAGAACATTCAGCAGAAAATTCCAGTCAACCGAATCGAAAGCTTTCATCAAATCTATCTTCATTATGCATCTACTGGATAGGCCAGACTTGTGGTAATTATGAACTATATCATGAGCAAGCAAAACATTGTCCGCAATACGTCTTCCTGGTATAAATGCTGTTTGGCTACAACTAATGAGGGAAGGAAGACATTTTTGTAGTCTATTTGCAAGGATTTTGGAGATGCATTTGTATAAAGTGGAGCAGCATGCAATAGGTCTAAAGTTAGTCATTTTTTGTGCATTTGGTACCTTAGGAATCAAGCTAAGAATGGTCGAATTGACGCCTTTTAGGAGCTTTCCAGAGATGAAGAAATCCTGTATGGCATGAGTAATGTCCTCACCAACAATATTCCAAGCTGATTTGAAAAATTCCACTGTATAACCATCGGGTCCCGGAGCTTTATTACTACCTAAAGAGAACATAGCAGACTTTATCTCTGCTGTAGTAACATCAGCAGTGAGCATAAGAGAATCGGTAGCTGATATAGTGCGTTGAAGCAAAGATTGAAAGTATAAGATGGATCCAACATTTACATTAGGATCTTTTTTGCCGAAAAAATCAGCATAGTATTGGACAATAGCATCCTCAACTTGAGAATAATCATGCAATACAGTACCTTGAGGGGTAGCAATGGTACGTATGGTGTTTCTGGCATTACGAGCCTTCATCACGTTATGAAAAAATCTGGTGTTTGAGTCCCCACAGGATAACCAAGTAATTCTGGACTTTTGTCTAAAAAAAGACTCTTCAGCAATTTTCAATTCAGAGAGAGATTTTAGAAGGGTCTGCTCAAGAAGTAGAAGATCAGCATTAACATTTCCTGCAAATAGTTGTGACTGGACAGAGTGCAGCTCCTGCTCAACAAGGTTTATTTTCCTAGTAATGTCACCATAGGTTGCATAATGAAGCTTCTTTAAAGCAACTTTGAGGGTCTTTAGTTTCTGCCACACTTGATACATACTATAACCCTCCACCTTTTGAGACCAAACAGTTGAAACAGTAGAGAGAAATTCAGGATGAGATGTCCAGTAATTACAGAACTTGAAAGGTTTTGGTCCAGATTTTAATGGAATACAACTGGAAACCAAAATGGGACAATGGTCAGAAACTTCAGGGTTTAAAATATCCACTGTACTATGAGGGAAACTTGAAAACCATTCAGCATTCACCAGGAACCGATCAAGTTTGCGGAAAACAGGAGATGGAAACTGCCTATTACTCCAGGTGAATAGTGGACCAGAAAAAGAATGATCTAGAAGACCATTAGTATTAAGACAAGTATTGAAGTGTGTGATCTCAGTAGTCAAATGAGAAATAGATGAGCTAGATTCCGTACCAGACCGAACAATGTTAAAATCTCCCACTAAACACCAAGGGTGAAAACCCACAACAGAAGCAAAATGAGAGATACTTGGAAACAAGATAGAGGCTCGCTCCCCACCTAAATTTGCTCCATAAATGAACGAAACAAAGCAACTGGACTGCTCACTAGGACAAACAATAGAACAATGTATGGCTTGTGCATTAGAGCTAATAATAGAGAGATGCACCTTATCAGTCCATAATATCCAAAGACGCCCCAATCTAGCATGCGTATAATTTCCAGCAAAATTCCATTGAGGCAAAAAAACATTTCCTGACATTCTGGACTTGCTCAGGTTGGATTTTTGTTTCAGCTAAACAAACAATATCTACAGAATTATTTTGTATACGCCTAAGGACTTCTTTTTGTTTCAAAGGGTCATTAAGACCCCTAACATTCCAGAAGAATAATTTCATCAGGTAGGCAAAGAAAGCGGGACATTACTCTCCAAAGGAGAGACTTTAGGAGACGACTTTTGCTTAGTATTTCTGCCACGCTTTGTTTTAGGACCTTTAGCCACTTGTTGAACAAGGTTTGCAACACCAGCAGAGGCTGCACGAGTTTTCTTTGGACTAACAATTGAGATAGAAGTCTGCGAGTCAGAGACTATGCTAGGGCCAGCATCATTAGATGGAATTAAAGTTGAAGTAGAACTAGAGGAATTTGGAGCAATAATACCCGATTCAATAGGGGATGGGAGCAAAGGACAATCAGCATCATTCGGAGAAGTAGCTCTTTTGGGTAATACAGATGAAGAAGTGAGCCCAGCGGCAGTAGAATTTTGAACATTAAGAACAGGATCAATAGCAGCCAGTACTACAGGTTTAGCAGTAGTAGCAACAGGGACTTTTGGTGCTTTTTGAATCCATTTTGTGATCAACTTCTTCCTCTCACAAACAAGTGCATGATGCCCCCAGCCTTGACAGTGATCACACTGCTGAGGTTTCCACGAGTAAGATACAACAATAGCAACCTTTTCGCCGTGGATATCCACAACAATCTCATGCTTCAAAGGTTTTGAAAAATCTATCTTAATGCAAACATTCGCAGAATCGCCTTGAAAAAGCTTAGAACAATCTCTATCAGCATGAAGGGGGGTCCCAAGTACGCTAGAAAGATAGCTAAGACCTTCTTGTGTTAAGAGCTCCATAGGGACATTCTTCATCTGAACCCAAACCGGAAAAGTTGCAGTAGAGAAATCCAGCTTTTGCAGCGAAGAAGTCCAAGGCTGAAGTACCAAGGGAATTCCACTGACATGCCAATATCCACCGTATAGAGCAAGATTATAAGCAGATTCATTAGGGAATTGAAAAAGAAACAGTCCAGCCTTGTAAGTAGAGACAGAGATTGCGCCTTCTCGCCCCCAAATTTTATTGACAATAGAATAGTAGTTTTTTTTTTACATGTACATGATAATATTTAATCAAATTATAACTTAATTCGTTCTTTTTTTATTAAAAAAAAAATCTGGGAAGCCACCAATGCTACCCATGCCAGAAGAGCAAGAAACCAGTAGTGACGGTTGCAGCCAGGGATGTTCCAAGTAGCCCCTCCACTTCGGCATCTTCTTTGGCGAGTGATGCTTGGCGATGGGCATTCCGGTCATCCTTTCCAACCTATGGGCGTCAGTGCGGCGAGCATGGGTTCCTCCTCTCCCATTCTCCAACAACGATGCGACGGAGGGGCGCAGTTCTGCTGGTTCTTCCTCCACGACCCTACGCTGTAACGACCCGGGTAAAATTTTCGTGATTTTTACCAAACTGTTTTGACTTTTACGGTGGTTAATAAAATTTTATCGCGGTTAATTAAATATTTTACCAATCCGAGTCAATTTTCATTATTTTTATTATTATTTTCACTACTCTCAAAACTATTACTGTTTTTATTATTATTATCGCTACCATTATTTTTATTATTTTTCTAACAAACATAAATAGTGATATTATTACTATTTCGATATGGTATTTTTGTTGCATAATTTACTAATTATAATTTAAAAAGAAATTTAAACATCGTAATTCGATGAACCCTATCGGACCAAGTTTTACCGAGGGTTTTTCCGGGAATAACCGAGCCTCGTTTCGATCACCGAGGGTACGTGACGCTCGGGAGTAACTTTTTAACTAACCGAGCCTCGGAATTATTTTTCGAGGGTTACTCGGGGATTTCCGAGCCTCCTCCAAGGCTTACCGAGCCTCGGTTTTCAAAACCAGGACTTGAACAACGCTCAGGAGAATTAATCAGATTTTCCGAGCTCAAGTTGTATTTTCGGACTCGGGACGGAAATCCGGACCGGCCAATAGTGGCTTGCCACGTGGCCACCTTCTTTCTTTTCTCCCTTCTTTTCTTCCTTTTTTCTTCCTTTTTCCTTACCTCTCTCCCGATTTTCTTCACGATTGGTCCCACACTTTTTCTTCTCTTTCTCTTCTTTTTCCTTTTCCTTCTTTTCTCCTTCTCCCTTTTCCTTCTCCTTTTTTCTTTCTTCCCAGCCGCCATGCTCCCGTGACCAACCGGTGCCCCCACCCCTTTCTTTTCTTCCCTATTTCATCTTTGTTTCCTTCCCTTTTCTCTCCTTTACTTTCACCTCCTCCCTTCACCCTCTCTGCCACCACCAAACACACGGCCACCTCCATCTTCCCAAACCACCTCTCTCTCTCTTCCTCTTCACTAAAATCGCTGCCCAACCACCATAGCCAGACCGGACACCAGCCGAGCCCCCTCCTTTTCCTTCTTCTTCTTTCTTCTTCACCACCACCGAGACAACCACCACCACCGCCACCTCAAAACCACTGGACCACCTTCCTCCTCCTCCCCTCAGTTCTTCCTTCCTCTGCCGTG
>JAKUCV010000775.1:14525-69531 GCA_028386065.3 Turnera subulata
GGTGAGCACTTCGGACTCACCCCTTGCCTGCGGGATTTCATCCCGTAGGATGAGTTGTTTGTAGTGCAGGAACATACGGGGCAGGCTGCTGTGTACCCTCGGGCAGGACTCGGATCCATTAGTTTGCATCGGGCTTTGCATATGTTGACTTTGAGTTTATAAATGCTTCCGCTGTGCTATTGTTATTGATGTACCCGAGGTCGGGTTAGTGTTATTATTGTTGGGCCAATGGGCCGGTTTTCTGTTGTACTACATAGTTTGTGCCACGTGTCGGCACTGTTGTTCGGTAAATACTGTATGTTGGGTAAATTCGGGTCGGGGTGTTTCATTTTGGTAGCGGAGCGGGCGGTAGGTCCTAGGGTGTTTTCTGTGCTTGTTGTTGTGCTTGTTTGATGTGCATAGCTCGCTCCACATGATTAACATGATTGCATGCATATTCATATGGTTAGTGCATAATGGATCCAGTCGAAGGACGCCAGCTTGCTGCAGAACATTCACATGTGAGTATACTTTCTCATAAATACATTGGGACGACAAGTTATCCGTATTTCAGTACTTTACGATGCTGTTGTTTTGTTGATCCAAAGTTTTGGAAAGATAAGTTTTTAAAGGAAGAGTTTTGACAAGTGACATTTACAGCTTAGGCTATTGGTTAAATGTGTTTATAAGATGTAATCGCTGTTCTCGGAAAGTTTTATGATTTTGATGATGAAATGCTTTTAAAGATTTTATTATAAAGTTCAAACATGGTCGTTGCCGGGAAGAATAGTGAGATAATGGGACATTGAGAAGGCAAAAAGTCTACCTTGTTGTACCAGTACACCGGATGTTTCGACAGAACAAGTAAGATTTAATTATGGGTTTTGGTTTTTATATCTTTAAGTGATGATATGATATTATATGACCTTGAGGAACTTGGAAATGATGATTTTTGGGTACTGTTTTGATTATGATGTGATAAAGTGATGACTTTTGGGTACTGCTGTGTTTATGACGTGATAACTTGAGTTGAAGAATGGATAAATATTCTTGGAGAATTCTATGATTTTTTAGGTAATGCAATTTTCTTTTTAAGAAATTGGTTGATGATTTGAAAATTTTACGTGATAACTTGATTTGAAGATTGGATTAATGATCATGGAATACTTGATGTCCAAGGTGATTTATTCTTTTAAAAAAAAAGTTTGATGATTTGATAATTTGATGATATTGGTGATTCAATCTTAAAAAAAAAAAGAGTTTGACGATTTGATGATTCGAGGTATTATTTAAAGAGCTACAATCAAAGTTACGATCTTTGCAAGTTTCGGTGGATCTAAGAAGAGAGATATTATTTGATGGATGATTATGTTAGTAATAAATTTTGGAGTATTGATCGGCAAGATTTGGGAGAAGTAATAATAAAAAAAAAGAATATATATACATATATTATTTGGCGGATAATTATGTAATAAATTTTGAGGTGATGATCGACATGGTTCGGGGGTTATAATCTGGAAAATTTATTTGGAGAATTTAATTATGATTGATGGGAGATAATTTGGAGTTCACGGATTTGATGAATTGTGGTAGGATTGATGATCATGATGATTATATATATGTTTATGGGATTAGTGGATTACGGTGTGAATTTCGAGGATGAAATTCCTTTAAGAAGGGTAGAAAGTAACGACCCGGGTAAAATTTTCGTGATTTTTACCAAACTGTTTTGACTTTTACGGTGGTTAATAAAATTTTATCACAGTTAATTAAATATTTTACCAATCCGAGTCAATTTTCAAAACTATTACTGTTGATATTATTATTATCGCTACCATTATTTTTATTATTTTTCTAACAAACATAAATAGTGATATTATTACTATTTCGATATGGTATTTTTGTTGCATAATTTACTAATTATAATTTAAAAAGAAATTTAAACATCGTAATTCGATGAACCCTATCGGACCAAGTTTTACCGAGGGTTTTTCCGGGAATAACCGAGCCTCGTTTACAGCTTGCTGCAGAACATTCACATGTGAGTATACTTTCTCATAAATACATTGGGACGACAAGTTATCCGTATTTCAGTACTTTACGATGCTGTTGTTTTGTTGATCCAAAGTTTTGGAAAGATAAGTTTTTAAAGGAAGAGTTTTGACAAGTGACATTTACAGCTTAGGCTATTGGTTAAATGTGTTTATAAGATGTAACCGCTGTTCTCGGAAAGTTTTATGATTTTGATGATGAAATGCTTTTAAAGATTTTATTATAAAGTTCAAACATGGTCGTTGCCGGGAAGAATAGTGAGATAATGGGACCTTGAGAAGGCAAAAAGTCTACCTTGTTGTACCAGTACACCGGATGTTTCGACAGAACAAGTAAGATTTAATTATGGGTTTTGGTTTTTATATCTTTAAGTGATGATATGATATTATATGACCTTGAGGAACTTGGAAATGATGATTTTTGGGTACTGTTTTGATTATGATGTGATAAAGTGATGACTTTTGGGTACTGCTGTGTTTATGACGTGATAACTTGAGTTGAAGAATGGATAAATATTCTTGGAGAATTCTATGATTTTTTAGGTAATGCAATTTTCTTTTTAAGAAATTGGTTGATGATTTGAAGATTTTACGTGATAACTTGATTTGAAGATTGGATTAATGATCATGGAATACTTGATGTCCAAGGTGATTTATTCTTTTAAAAAAAAAGTTTGATGATTTGATAATTTGATGATATTGGTGATTCAATCTTAAAAAAAAAAGAGTTTGACGATTTGATGATTCGAGGTATTATTTAAAGAGCTACAATCAAAGTTACGATCTTTGCAAGTTTCGGTGGATCTAAGAAGAGAGATATTATTTGATGGATGATTATGTTAGTAATAAATTTTGGAGTATTGATCGGCAAGATTTGGGAGAAGTAATAATAATAAAAAAGAATATATATACATATATTATTTGGCGGATAATTATGTAATAAATTTTGAGGTGATGATCGACATGGTTCGGGGGTTATAATCTGGAAAATTTATTTGGAGAATTTAATTATCATTGATGGGAGATAATTTGGAGTTCACGGATTTGATGAATTGTGGTAGGATTGATGATCATGATGATTATATATATGTTTATGGGATTAGTGGATTACGGTGTGAATTTCGAGGATGAAATTCCTTTAAGAAGGGTAGAAAGTAACGACCCGGGTAAAATTTTCGTGATTTTTACCAAACTGTTTTGACTTTTACGGTGGTTAATAAAATTTTATCACAGTTAATTAAATATTTTACCAATCCGAGTCAATTTTCATTATTTTATTATTATTTTCACTACTCTCAAAACTATTACTGTTGATATTATTATTATCGCTACCATTATTTTTATTATTTTTCTAACAAACATAAATAGTGATATTATTACTATTTTGATATGGTATTTTTTTTGCATAATTTACTAATTATAATTTAAAAAGAAATTTAAACATCGTAATTCGATGAACCCTATCGGACCAAGTTTTACCGAGGGTTTTTCCGGGAATAACCGAGCCTCGTTTCGATCACCGAGGGTACGTGACGCTCGGGAGTAACTTTTTAACTAACCGAGCCTCGGAATTATTTTTCGAGGGTTACTCGGGGATTTCCGAGCCTCCTCCAAGGCTTACCGAGCCTCGGTTTTCAAAACCAGGACTTGAACAACGCTCAGGAGAATTAATCAGATTTTCCGAGCTCAAGTTGTATTTTCGGACTCGGGACGGAAATCCGGACCGGCCAATAGTGGCTTGCCACGTGGCCACCTTCTTTCTTTTCTCCCTTCTTTTCTTCCTTTTTTCTTCCTTTTTCCTTACCTCTCTCCCGATTTTCTTCACGATTGGTCCCACACTTTTTCTTCTCTTTCTCTTCTTTTTCCTTTTCCTTCTTTTCTCCTTCTCCCTTTTCCTTCTCCTTTTTTCTTTCTTCCCAGCCGCCATGCTCCCGTGACCAACCGGTGCCCCCACCCCTTTCTTTTCTTCCCTATTTCATCTTTGTTTCCTTCCCTTTTCTCTCCTTTACTTTCACCTCCTCCCTTCACCCTCTCTGCCACCACCAAACACACGGCCACCTCCATCTTCCCAAACCACCTCTCTCTCTCTTCCTCTTCACTAAAATCGCTGCCCAACCACCATAGCCAGACCGGACACCAGCCGAGCCCCCTCCTTTTCCTTCTTCTTCTTTCTTCTTCACCACCACCGAGACAGCCACCACCACCGCCACCTCAAAACCACTGGACCACCTNGGTTGATGCTGTTGTTGGATTGTGTTTAGACTTGTGGATATTGTGTTGAAATAATATTGAACTGTAATCTGTGATTAATTGACGTTATGAGTCTGATGTTGGTTTGGTCTGTGGATTAATCTGAAATAATGGAAAGTTGGATAATTGAGGATAGAGTAATGAAATTGGACTGAATTTGAGATGATGATATAATTTTCACGTGGGAAGTAGTGGTACGACTAGATGGTTAGAGGCTAGTTCTGTGGTGTCATGGCCGGTTTGGTATGGTTGTTGGGGATGTTGATCCCGGATGATGTTGTTATTAGGATGTTGATCCCGAATTTTTTGATATTGGGATGTTGATCCCGGATTGGTTGTGATTGGGATGTTGATCCCGGATTATGTTTTGGCCTGGCATCTGGAATTAGTTAATAACCAGGTACGACCCTAGCTTGTCCAGTGACGGAGCCCGGAAGATAAAATTGGTAATAATAATAAACATTCTTTTGGTCTTGGCTCAGTATGTTTTAGTAGGATTCTTCTGTTGTGTTGTTTGTGTTTACTTCGAAAGTATTATGGTTGACTACATATCTCTGTTTATCCTTCGTCGGTGAGCACTTCGGACTCACCCCTTGCCTGCGGGGTTTCATCCCGTAGGATGAGTTGTTTGTAGTGTAGGAACATACGGGGCAGGCTGCTGTGTACCCTCGGGCAGGACTCGGATCCATTAGTTTGCATCGGGCTTTGCATATGTTGACTTTGAGTTTATAAATGCTTCCGCTGTGCTATTGTTATTGATGTACCCCAGGTCGGGTGAGTGTTATTATTGTTGGGCCAATGGGCCAGTTTTCTGTTGTATTACATAGTTTGTGCCACGTGTCGGCACTGTTGTTCGGTAAATACTGTATGTTGGGTAAATTCGGGTCGGGGTGTTTCATGCGCTGTCCGGCAATGGCTGGGATCTTACACGATCTCTGTAATGGCGTCGTTCCTCGGTCAAATCTCCCTTCCCCGGCCATCGTCTGGCATCAGCGCAGCGGAGGCCTGAGGTTGAAGAAGACTCGCAAGCCAGTCCCGACCTCGGCCTGATTGAGGGTCTCCATTCCCCTCTCCACTGCTCTCATGCCCACGCGGCGGAGGCGGTTCCCCGACCTCCTTGACCCATTCGAGCTCCTCATCGACGGCGTCCAGGCCCCTGAGATCGTTCTCGTCACACATGGTGAGGATCTCGGAGTAGAGCTGGGCGGCCTTAGCGAGATCGAGCTTGTCCGGGTCGGGGTCGGTGGCGGAGACGAAGTCGCGGAGCTAGCGGGAGAGGCAGAGGGCGTAGTTGGCATGCTGGAGGAGCTGGGAGGTGCGGTGGAGGAAGGAGAGCTGGAGGGTCTTGGAGCGGATAGAGACGAGGGTGTCAGAGAGCTCCGTGGAGATCGGGGTTGGGGCTGGATCCACCCAGGACTCTTTTTGCTTCTTGGCCGGGAGTTGAGAAGAGCTGACCGGTGGTGGTGGGGCATTTTCTCGTGGTGGAAGGGCACGACAAACTGGGATGGATGGTGATGGCTGGGTGGTGGTGGTTTCTTCAATTGTTTTTTTTTTTTCTTTGATCGTTAATTGGGGTTTCAATTGGACAATTGGTGCGTAGATTCAGGATGCATGGAGCAAATAGGGTTTCTTCCATTATGGAAGAAAATGGATATTAGGGGGGTGGATATCTTTCGTAAAAAAGAAATCTTCGATCCTTTCTTTAGTTATTTTTTCTAATTAATAAATTGTTTTACTAATAGATATATTTTTCGTATTTAGGTAAAGATTTATTTATGAGCTGAAATCTGTGAAATTTGGAAATTTTTCAATTTTGAAATAGGAGAGATGGGAAAGGGCATTCAAAATCGATAAAATATTTTTGTAATGATTTGAAATTAATTGGAGTTGAAAATCTATTTTCACAAAAATATTTATATATTAAAAATATTCACCCTACACTTTAAAATATTTTTTATTTAAGATCCTCATATGTCATGTGTCATCTTCTTATTGGTCCACTTTAGTCAAGGGTGCCAACTGGGCATGGGCAGCCACGTAGCGCGTCCACATCAGCCTCCAGCACACGCCAAATTGAGTGAATACTATTTTAATTTTGACTTTGGGTGATTTGAGTAGAAATTGGATAACTGAGTTCCACAATTGGCTGAAAATGTGGTAGCTTGAGGAGAAAATTGACGTTTTTGTAACACAGGTCCCAAACTGAGTAGTTTTGTAGCCTTTTTTTTTTTTTTCCTTTTGAAAGGTAGATGATTGTATTACTTAGACTGCATGAGGGAGATCCCTCTGCAATGCAACAAAACATACAGAGGCCCCGGTGAATTAGTGATCCAATCAACAGGGCATTGTCTTCATCAATATTAATGCCGGTCCCTTCCTTTTGATTAACAATTGTGGTCTGTGTTAATCTCATTGTCGAGGGAAACGGACTCCCGACTCCTATTTATAGAGAGGCATCTGCTAGGAGTTACATCCATACCATAGGCCATAGCAGAAAAGTGTATAGATAGGAATTTGGGAGCTTATATAATTTAGTCATCCATTAAAATGTTTGTTATTCATCTCTTTTAGCCTTGAGCTAGTTGTCTCACGGACGGTGCTGGCAAACATGAACAGTGAAGTCCTACTTAAAAATTAGAGAAGAAAAGAGTCTCGTTGAAAACTTGTTAGTTCTTAATATGAGATGGTAATAACCACCAATCACATTGCAACGTCAATATTTAATCACATTACAAAAGAGTCTCGTTGAAAACTTGTTACTTCTTATGTACTCCCCGTCTACGTCTTATATAGGGACATTTTTTCACTAAATTTTGAGTGGATTAAAGTGATTCATCCAGAACATGTTTGTAAAAGGTATCCAAAATGGTTTTCTACCTAAACACATTAGCTAGTAGCTACTTCCTCTTCCCATGAAATACCTAGACAATATTTAACTACTTCCCCTTCCCTGTTTTCATTCAGATCACCTGCATTTCACTGAAACACGAACACGGCTGCCATCTCCATTATTACTCTAGAAAGGCATATAACCACCATGGTTTTTATACATCTGGTCCTCCTCTTCTTTGTCCTCTACGTAGTGACCAATCACTTCCTGAACAAGGTCAGAAATCTACCACCAAGCCCATTTCCTACCCTCCCCATAATCGGCCATCTCCACCTCCTCAAGCAACCCCTCCACCGATCCCTCTTCAATGTATCCAACCGCCACGGTCCTGTACTCCTACTCCAGCTAGGCCAGCGCCGGGTCCTCCTAGTCTCGTCCCCATCAGCCGCCGAGGAATGTTTTACCAAGAACGACGTCATCTTGGCCAACCGCCCACGCCTTCTTGCAGGGAAACACTTGGGCTACAACTTCACCAGCCTCGGGTGGGCACCGTACAGCGCCCACTGGCGCAACCTCCGCAAGATCGCCGCCCTCGAAATCCTTTCCTCCCATCGTCTCCAGCTGCTCTCCGGCATACGCAGCGACGAGGTGAGGCATCTGCTACGCAGTCTCTATTGTAATAATATTGATAAACATGATCAAACTACGGATCTCAAATCTGTGCTTTTCGAGCTCACCTTAAATGTGATGACAAGGATGATTCTTGGCAAGAGATATTACGGTGATAACGTGGAGAAAGCCAAGGGGGTTAGGTTGTTTCGAGAGATTGTGACAGAGACCTTCAGGGTGAGTGGTGGTGCTTCTTCCGTGGGGGATTTCTTGCCTGTGTTGGGTGCGTTAAGTAGGGTGGAAAAGAGGCTGATGGATTTGCAGAGAAAGAAAGATGACTTTTTACAGGATATAGTCGAAGAGCATAGACAAAGAAGAATAGAGAGTGGAAGGAGTTCACCTTCTGCTGCTGTGGAGAGCAGTAGAACTATGGTTGAGGTTTTGTTGGCGCTACAAGAATCAGAGCCAGAGCACTACAAGGATGAAACTATCAAAGGCCTTATGTCGGTATGTTACACCCTCTTCTTTCCAACTTACAAGCTACAAAAAAAAAAAAAATAGCAAGAAAACAGGAAGACAGTAACAAATTATAAAAGTAGACGACATCTACCACAAATCAATTAACTAGCAGATCCTAGTTCATTTCCTTTTTCCCCATTTTTGGCGTAAACTAATTAATGTCCACTCATCCCTGTTTCGATATCTTCACCTTATCTCTTCTAATTAGTGGATAATATGATAAGACTGATTTCACTTGCTGTCCACCACACAGGCTTTGCTGGCAGCAGGGACTGATACTTCAGCAGTAACCATGGAGTGGGCAATGTCTCTACTTTTGAACAACCCAGAAATCTTGAAAAAAGCACAGGAAGAAATTGATGATGTTGTCGGACATGATCGCCTAATCACAGAATCTGATATGGGAAAAATTCCATACCTTCACTGCATCATGAAGGAAACCATGAGGATGTACCCTGCTGGTCCATTGCTAGTTCCTCATGAATCATCAGAAGAATTTTGGGTAAGCGGATATCGCATTCCACGCGGCACAATGCTGCTGGTGAACATGTGGGGTATACATAATGACCCTAAAATCTGGGAGGAACCCACCAAGTTCAGGCCAGAAAGATTTGAAGGTTTTGAGGGTACCAAAGATGGGTTTAGATATGTGCCCTTTGGGTCAGGAAGGAGGGGCTGTCCTGGAGAAGGGTTGGCCATGCGCATGGTTGGTTTGAGCTTGGGCTCTCTTCTCCAGTGCTTCGAATGGAAGAGGGTTGGTAAAGAAATGGTGGACATGACTGAAGGGCCGGGACTAACCATGCCCAAAGCTCGGCCTTTACTGGCAAAGTGTAGCCCACGTCCAGCCATGCTTAACCTTCTTGGACAACTTTGATCGAGTCTAGCTTGAGCTTTGGTGTGTATTTTAGAATTTAGCCATCATAATTATTGCCTACATAGTATATACGATAATAAAACCTGGATGCCATATCTTCTGCTTGTTAAGAAGTTCACCGTTCAATAAAATTTATGTGCACTAAACGGACCAAAAGCTTATGTATGTTGTTTGTGGCTACGGAAGCTCCAAAAGCAAAGAGTTTGGGCCGTGGCTATATCGAAATCCAAATTAATATCGGTATCTCGCTACGGGGCATGTACTTAACACTTGTACCGAAAACTAATGCCCACGCTAATCTGGCTTTTAATTTAGCGTTTTTTTTTTCTCCCGGAAAAACAAATTAAAAAGAGAGTAAGCAGATCTTCTTCTCTGTCTTATGGATAAATTGAACTTCCCCAAACTTATTTTGCTTCTCATTTTCTTAACAAAAAAGAAAACCACTACATAGATTAGTTGTGTATTAGTATACTTTCCGTACATCACAACGATTTAGTTAGTGTTTGGCATTCTAAAAATTGAACATACGCCTGATGATGATTGTGAAAGTACCAAAAAAATGATGTGTGTGGAGAAGAAATAAATAGAAATTAAAGGGAGATTTTTACACACTTAATTAAACAAATACCAGACTTAATTAAGGGAGACTGAATGACGGATTCGCTTTCTGATGAATTGAAATACCCAAATCTTAGATGCGAATCCGGGATAAAGGATTCTGGAAGTCCTATTATTTTTAGTCATTTTTCAATCGAGTCTTATGATTCTTTTTTTGATTAATCAAGTCCTATTATTTTGAACCGTTTATCAAATAAGTCATATCGTTAAATTTTGATGAGTTGGCCATTATCCTATGACATGGCACAAAGCTGATGTGTCCGAATGTCCACGTCATTGGGACTTGATTGATCAAATAAAAAAATTATAGGACTCAATTAAGAATTTTTTTATAAATTATAGGACTTCTAAAAATATTAAGCCCTAAAATTTTAAAATTCTTAATTATAAATTTTATCACAAATCTTGAATCCTAAAGTAATAGATTTTAAATTTTAAAATTTTAAACTCTAAAATAATATTAAAATATTAAACACTAACATTCTAAATCTTAAATTCTACATTTAAAATGTCAAAATCCTAAATTTTCAAAGACTTTATATCCACTTAAAAAGTGTAACTCCTAGAATCTTAAATCTCTAAATTATAAAATCTTAAATCCCAAAACCCTAAACCTTAAAATCATAAATCCTAAAATTCTAATTCTTAAATCATATATTATAATGACCTAGAACCCTAACTTTAAATATTAAACCTTAAAATCAAATCTTAAAATATAATTTCAGATGGTTCATGCCAAATAAATTAATTATTATTTAAAATAAGGAATTGAGATTTTAGATTGTTCACGATTGGTACGTAACCCTATTTCTAATGTTAAGGTTAGGATTAAGATTTTATGATTTAGAATTTATGATTTAGAGTTTTAAGTTTAATGAGATAGGATTTTAAAGTTTAGTGCTTTAGATTTTAGGATTTATAATTTTAAATTTATAATTTTAATACCATAAAATTTTAAGTTTTAAGGTTAACACTTTAAGATTAAAAAATTTATGAATTCAAGCTTTAAAGTTTTAATATTTAGGAGTTTAAGATATTTTAATTTAAAATCTTCTTGTAATTTATAAATAATTTCTAATTAAGTCCTATAATTTCAAAATTTTATCATTCAAGTCCTATAATTTATTGATTTGGTTAATCAAGTCCTAATGGCATGGACTTTAGACATGTCACCATGTGATGTGTATGTGCCACGTCATAGGATAACGGCCAACTCAGCAAAATTGGATGGAAAATGGTGCCTAGGACTTCTTTGATAAACAACTCAAAATAATAAGACTTGATTAATAAAAAAAAAAGTCATAGAACTCGATTGAAAAATACCTAAGAATAATATGACTTTTAGAACCCTTTATCCTGGGAACCCGTGTGCGCCTAGTTATTAATTCTTGGTAAGATAGCAACTCTTACCCTCAATTCCTTATAATGTATAAGTATCTCATTCTCTCTTTATTATATTATTTTTATTTAGGTGGATATTTTGCTGACTTGATTATCGGAATATCCCTTGGGGTCATACATCATGAGCTCCCCAGTCCAATTTGGTCTTTTTAACAAGTTACTATAGGTCTTGATTGGTGGCACGTGGAGATGTAATTTTCGGTCCCAAACCACAGTACTAAGCCATGCTAGGATTTGGGGTAGCGGATAAAACCATCCATGAGAACGGCAGAGATTTCTGATACGACTCACTCAGAAGGTGAGACCCATGACCACGCCGAGGACACGAACAACTTCATAACTCATGGTGAAATCATCAGTATTGAAAACGATGAATGTAAACTTGTTTCAGTATAGTTTCAGTATATAATTGACATATAGTCTGCGCATTGAGTATGCCTTTCATAACCTCGTTCTATAATTCTATAATGATAATTAGTCCTGAATTCCATATCGTCTGCTTATTAAGAAGTTCAGTACCGTTCAATCTAATTTATGTACACTAAACGGACCAAAAGCTTATCTATGTTGTATGCGGCTGGGGAAACTCCAAAAGAACAGAAACACATGTGCAAAATTAAGCTAGATAATGTCTGCATTTTTTGGTTGACTCACACTGTTAACGAGTCAGTCTCGACTTCAAGCTTGCTGCAAGGCTCTTTGAGCAGCCAGTGCCGAAATACACCTCTCTCTGTTCACGACGGCATCAATAACAGCTCCCATGGAGTTCCTTAATACAATATGCCAATGTCAAGAGTGACCCACCATAAGTTAAGACAACCTTTATTTAAACCAAGTGAAGACCTTCAGTTCTGTGTGCATTATTGGTTTCACAAATTATCTGCATTATTGGTTTCACAAATTATGGAGAAATCACTTGGTATTTTAATCACTCGTAAGGCGTAATGGATTTGGACATATATGGCTTCTACTAATATTTTTGCGCATGGCTTCGACCTGACGACAAATAACTGATCAATAAAAAACAAAACGTCCAATTAACTACTCGATTATTGTAACAGGTCTGCGGTGCCTAAGATATTTCGGGTCGCACCCGGCGGCACTAGATTGATGTATATAAGGGAGGCATATTCGCTATTGATCACCACAAGACGGCTGCCATCTCCATTCTTACTTTATCTTTCTTTGATCAGCCATTATTACTCTCTACAGAAAAGGATATAATACACCATGGTTTTTATACACCTGGTCGTCCTCATTTTTGTGCTCTCCGTAGTGACCAATCACTTCCTGAACAAGATCAGAAATCTACCGCCAAGCCCATTTCCTACACTGCCCATAATAGGCCATCTCCACCTCCTCAAGCAACCCCTCCACCGATCCCTCTTCAAGATATCCAACCGCCACGGTCCAGTGCTCCTACTCCAGTTAGGCCACCGCCGGCTCCTCCTAGTCTCATCGCCATCAGCCGCCGAAGAATGTTTTACCAAGAACGACGTTGTCTTCGCCAACCGCCCACGCCTTCTTGCAGCAAAACACTTGGGCTACAACTTCACCAGCGTCACCTGGGCACCCTACGGCACGCACTGGCGCAACATCCGCAAGCTCGCCTCCAACGAAATCCTTTCCTCCCACCGGGTCCAGCTGCTCTCCGGCTTACGCAGCGACGAGGTAAGGCAGCTGCTACGCAGTCTTTACGGTAGTAGTCATAGACATGAAACTACTACGGATCTTAAATCTGCGTTTTTCGAGCTCACTTTAAACGTGATAATGAGGATGATGGTGGGGAAGATAGATTACGGCGAGGAGGGGGTTAGAATGGTTCGAGAGATTGTGACGGAGACCTTCAGGTTGAGTAGTGGTGCATCCTCTGTGGGCGACTTCTTGCCTTTGTTGGGTGCGTTAAGAGGGGAGGAGAAGGCGATGATGGAATTGCAGAGGAACAAAGATGATTATTTCCAGGAATTAATTGAACTGGTTAGACAAGGAAGAACAACAGAGAGTGAAAGCAGTTCACCTTCTGCTGTGGAGAGCGGTAAAACTATGGTTGAGATTATGTTGAAGCTACAAGAATCTGATCCCGAATATTACACGGATGAAGCTATCAAAAGCCTTATGTCGGTACGTATTACAAGCTACAAAAATACCAAGTCATTCTCTTCCAATATTCCTAGTGTTTTTAAACTTGGTTATTAACGTTTTTCTCGTCACACTCTATTCACATATATAGGTTATGCTGGAAGCAGGAACTGATACTTCAGCTGTAACCATGGAGTGGGCAATGTCTCTACTTTTGAATAACCCAGAAATCCTGAGGAAAGCACAGGACGAAATTGATGATGCTATTGGACATGACCGCCTAGTCACCGAATCCGATATGGGAAATCTTCCATACCTTCACTGCATCATAAAAGAAACCATGAGAATGTACCCGGTCGGTCCATTGCTAGCGCCTCATGAATCATCAGACGAGTGCGTGGTAAGCGGCTATCGCATTCCATGGGGAACAATGCTGCTGGTGAATATGTGGGGTATTCAGAATGACCCTCAAATCTGGGAAGAACCCACCAAGTTTAGGCCAGAAAGATTTGAAGGTTTTGAGGGTAGCAGAGATGGGTTCAGATTCATGCCTTTTGGGTCAGGGAGAAGGAGCTGTCCTGGAGAAGGCTTGGGTTTGCGCATGGTAAGCTTGGGCTTGAGCTCTCTCCTTCAGTGCTTCAAATGGGAAAGGGTTGGCCCAGAAATGGTGGACATGACTGAAGGGCCTGGACTAACCATGCCCAAAGCTCAGCCATTATTTGCAAAGTGCAGCCCACGTCCATCCATGCTTAACCTTCTCCGTCAAATTTGATTGCATCGACTTTGGGATGCAGTGTAGAAGCTAGCCATCAAATAAACGAGTTTGGATTGTTTTACTCTTCCACAATTTACATTGTAGATGTATTTTCGCTTTTGTGTGTCTGTTTTATCATTAACTACTTAATAATTCACGATTGGCAATTATTTGTCACATCGTAATAATTCACGGATTGGCCATTATTAGCCCAATTTGACAAATGTACTCACCGCGCATAACAAGATTTGAGTCCTTGGTGTAAAATCAAACGATAAGACGCATGCATTATTTAGCGAGACTTTTTAAAAAAACCAAATTTATGAGCCATTTATAATGATGTTTTTTTCTTGGAAACAGATGTTAAACCATTTATGATGATGACACACTAAAGAATCTTGGAATTGTTGATGAGAAAAAAAAAAAAATCTGGCATAGTGATCACAAGAGTTGTTCTGTTCACTAAATTCCAAGCCCACACAACATCTTACCTTCAAGCATACCAATTTTTTTCTTTGTCCCCTTTTTGAGATCATCTAATATCCAACCTAGGATGGCAGCGGGGCAGGGATTCTGCGGGTGGAGAATCTCCGCCCCATCTCCGCGACCTAAAACTATCCCCATCCCCATCCTCATTCCCCGCGGCGGGGGAATTTTGTCCCCATCCCCGCTTCCCGCACTCCCCGCGGATCCTCGCGGCTCAAATTGTTCATGTTTAAATATTTACAAGAAAGGTTGAATTTTAGTTTCAAGCCATAACAAAGTACATAATGTAAATACAAATTATATATTACTATCTAACACTACATATTACCACAAAAATTTAAAATATAAACAACATGATAATGAAAAATATAATAAAAATAAGAGAATTTAACGAAACTTATGGTCTATATTATATTATTCTTATCTTTTTTTTGTTTTGTATTTAAAAAAATGACTAAAAATCCTATATGGACTATTAACTAGAGGGGTAAAATGATCATTTTATATATTTGCGGATCTCTGCGTGGCAGGTGTTATGTTCTCCATCCCCACCCCCCAATTAGTTTCGGGTTGAAAATCCTCCCCATCCCCATCCCCATCCCCACGGTGGGGAATCCCCGCAGATTCCCGAGACATTGGGGATTTTTGCCATCCCTAATCCAATCCATGGTGACATTGTACAATGTGTAAAACACTTTATCCTAAATCTTCTTCAATTGCAAATCCAATTCCCTCCTTCCCCAGTAATGTTTACCAAACTCTAGTCGAAGAATCTTTGATCAACAACGACTTATTCTTTTGCAAACATTCCTCGAGCATACCACAAGGAATAATCGCGGTGATCACTGGCGAAACTAAAGAAAATTGCGTCCCTTCAACTTCTATATATATCGTCTCCAAATCCCATCCTACATACTCCTTGCTGAGTTAAGACTTAAAGTCGTTGGCTTCCATGTTTTTCCATATTCCACAGTCGAGGGTAACTCTTTGACCTGATGCTTAATTTCTTGCTCAGGATAATGGCTTGAAAGCGAAACTGTGGATGGAACGTGTCTAAATTTTGAGGAGGTCAAGAGGTTTCATAAGATCAATAAATAAGGTAAATGAAGTAAGAAATTAGTTGCACGCCTTACCATAAGCCTAGATTTGGAAGCCTTTGATGGAGTGGTTCTGGCAGGTTCAGGATTGGCAGAAAAGCATTGCGGAGAAGGAGGGTTTGTCCGAATTTGCAGGACGCGATCTTCTCCTTTCTGCTTGATGTTTGATAAGTTCAGAGAGACTGGAATGTTCTCCGCATCATCTACTCTTCTGCACAATATAGTAGACGAAAAGTTCACGTCAGGCTTTTCTCCAACTATCATGCATAAAGAAACTAAAACAATCCTTACTCCCAAGTCTAGCTTGCAATCTAATATTGGGTTTTTGGGTTTTTTGAGCCCCGTGTTCAGTGGTTTGGCCAATTTGGTACCCCGACATTTTTTTTGGCCGGGTATATACCCCGAGATTACATGGGCAGGTCAAACGTATACCCCTGGTCAGGCACCTGCTGACGTGGAGGCTGCCCGGGTATTTGCGCGTTACTGTGGCAAAACGACGTCGTTTTAAGTGAGAAAACGACATTGTTTCATGCCACGTCGGACACAGGTGGCTTAGTGGGGCCCACTTCACTTAAAGCCCCAAATTCTTCCCATACCGAACCGAAATCGCGCCGGACCAGGGTCTACGTTTGGCCTGCCCATGCAATATCGGGGTCTATGCCCGGCCAAAAAAAATGTCGGGGTACCAAATTGGCCAAACCACTAAACATGGGGACCCAAAAAACCCAAAAACCCTTAAAAATTAAAGTATAATAATAGATATTTATTTTCTAATTTTTTTACATTTGAGATTTGATCTCGTTCTTTATTTATCATTATTATTAAAAAAATTTAGGTACTTTTTACAAACTTAGACCGGTGGGAGAGTTTAAATAGGAATTTTTAGAAATTAGTATATGAAAAAAATAAAATTTTAAAAATAATAAATCCAGCATAATAAGGTGTATTTATTTAAAACCAAGTAAAATTTTTTGAAATTAAGTTTTACTCATTTTTAATATTGTTAAAAATAAAATATGATTAAAAGAAAGAAAAATGATTAAATAAATAATCAAAATCGGGTCAGCTTTTATTTCGGTATCCAACAAATTTCGGGACGGTTAGGTGAAAAATCCGGGGTCGGTAGCATGCGGAGCCCATAAAGACACATGGATCCAACATGTCCAGCCAATCCTCTAAAACGACGTCGTTTTGCTACAGTAATACGCGCAAATACCCAGGGCAGCCTCCACGTCAGCAGGTGCCTGACCAAGGGTCTACGTTTGGCCTGCCCATGCAATGGGGGCACAAAAAACCCGAAAACCCATCTAGTATTCTTAATGCTTCAATGTTGTAGCTCACTACCAAAGAGATGCACTAAATAAATTTAACATCATCATACAGCACGGACATTTCAGGGACAGGCCGAATCAACACATATCACCATCATGCGAAAAATGATTGCGCATTTTGTTTCATGCGCATGTTCCCGCAAATAGTGTCAGTACAGAAGCAGAGCAAAAACTTTACTCAGTTAGGATGACTCTACCTACCCACAAAATGTCATGTTACAACGCCTAGCATGGAGAGTATAGCCTAGAATCGATTGCTATTGGTTCTTCGTTGTTGTGTAAGTGAATCGGTCCTGCTCTTTCGATGCTCATCAATCAGACCCTGCCACAGTTCATCCGACCTTTTATGCAATGCAATCATCCGTTACGCCCTGCCTTGGAAATCAATCCACCTCAGGAATGGCACAAAGTCGCTTGGCTCTGATGCTCCACTAGCTTAAAAAACGTCCCTTACTGTGTCACAAAAACCTTTAGCCTCATTCAATAGCAATCGATTTGCAAGAGGCCAATTGGTTGGGTGGCGATTTGTTTATTGGAAATTTATTACCAATAAAAACAAAGTTTGGCCCTCGATCATCCATGGTTAACCACTTAACCTTCTCGGCGAAATCTGATTGAGTCGACTTTGGGGTGCATTTTATTTGAGAAAACTAGTCATTGTTATAAATATTGTATATTGTATAAATACTGTATAAATAGTGGAGTCACTGTGCGTGACTACTGTGTAAATAGTATAATCACTGTGTAAATAGTGAACATGTTTTCTATAAATACCGAAACGAAATGAATGAAACGATGATGAGCAAAGGCTCGGTTTTCTCTCTATCTCTCGGTTTCTCTCTCCCGGTTTTCTCTCTCTCCCGAGCAAAGCTCGGTTTATTTATAACACGTTATCAGCACAAACTCGTCTCTACCCGAGAATCGAGCTTCATTTTGCAATCGAAAAAGAAAGAAAGAAAAATGAAAAAAAAGGGAAAATACCGCGGCGGCGGCACTGTTCACCGGCGAAAATTTTCCGGCCACATCTCACGACACCACCCACACCATCGCGCTCCTCACGACGTCGCGACCCCGACGCTGTCCTCCCCTTCCGGACGCGCCGCCGGTAGGAGGAAACCCGCCGCGGCCAGCAGCCCATTTTCTTCCTCCACGCGATGCCGACGAGCAGCCCAGCCACTGACCCGCAGCCTGCTCAACAGCCACACCCTGCCTCGGCTCCAGCTGCCGCGAGCCCAGCCGACGCCTCTCCTCCCTGCCGCGCCGTCCTCCTCACGATTTCGCTCGCAGCGGCCGTCGACGGACGCGCAGAGCCCAGCCCAGCGGACGCGCAGCCGCACCTGCAGATCCGCCTCCCTTCTCCTGCTCGCGTCGGCCACCGTCACCTGCAGCTGCTGCCGCCACGAGCCGCGCCCTCACCTAGCCCTTGCGCGCCCTGCCAGCCGGCCTCGCACACGCCACCGTCGCCAGCCCCCCTTGAAGGAGATGACCCGGTTTGGACCGGATCATGCACATAGAGAGGATGACCAGAATTATCATTTTGGTCCCTGGTGTTCTTTGGTTCTATGCATGTAAGTCCCTACGATTTAAACCTTAAGTTATTTATTTTTTTCAATTTGGTATTAAACAAAATATTTATTATTCAATTAATATTGTTTATGGATAATTAAATAAATTATGAGCTCACGATGAGCCTCGGAGTAATGATCCGGCACGGTGAATAGAAAATATCCGGACTGTGAATAGTAAATTCCGGTACCGTGAATAGTAATTTCCGGCAACTGTGAATAGTGATTTTGGTCGGAATTCGGCAAACCCAGAAGTGTTTGGCCGGAATTTGATGCCTCAGAAAATTATCCGGCACGGTGAATATAAATTTCCGACGACCGTGAATAGTAATTTCCGCGTGACCGTGAATAGTATTTTTGTCCGGAATCCGTCGAACCCAGAAGTGTTCCGACGCCTCGATTTTTTCTCAGCAAAGCCCGGAAGGCTGTTATATAATCCCGGAAGGCGGTTGTATTTATTATATTTATTTATTGGCCGGCTAAGCCGCCTTTATCGTATAAGCGCATATTATATGATATTGCTGAAAGATTTATCGAATAAGCATATTTTCTGTTTTTATTTAAATTCCGATTGGGCTATTAAAAGGGCCTATTATTCATTTAATGGCCGGCTAAGCCGCCTATTTTTTTTAATTTTTATTGGGCTCGTATAAGGCCCATTGCATTTAATTTTCAGTAATTTAATTTTTATTGGGCTACTTAATAAAAGGCCCATTGCATTTAATTTCCAGCCATTTATTTTTAATTGGGCTATAATAGGGCCCATTGTATTTAATTTTCTCATCTTTAATTTTACTTATGGGCTCGTACTAGGCCCATTATTTTAATTTCCTGCCATTTACTTTACTTGGGGTAATTAATATAAGGCCCCTTGCTTATTTATTTTAATTAAGCATTTATATATTCAATTATGTTAATTGAATTTGAGGCCCTTAAAATTTCCGGAAGAAATTTATAATGGGCATTAAATGAGAAAATGCATTTAAATGAGAATAGTCTAAAAGACTAAATGTAAGAGTCCAGAAGACTCGGGAAAAGAAAAATACAACGAAGACTGGAAGTCTTACCGTTCAAAAGATCCTGCAGATCCTTCAAAGAAAAATCGAAAATAAACATTATTACCACCAGAAGATGGCAATTATATGACCACCAGAAGGTGGATATTATACTTGCTTAACAATTCATTTTATATTCAATTTTTTTTTATGTTCAGTTTAAATTATTACGCATTGCAATTTATTTTTATTTACTTTTCAGTACTTTATAATTGTTTCTTGGAATAATGCCTGAAGCATTAGTCTCGAAGACAATGCAAAATTGACATCCACAGGGGGAAAATTATATGTGTGTGGATGTCAATACAACATATTATGACATCTCGAAATAAAAAAATGATTAACACGCTCCAGAAGAGCATAAATTCGAATATATTCCTGAAGAACGCATGTTTCAATATGATCTAGAAGATCGTATATTTACGCGAGTACAGACACCCCCAGTAATAAAATAAATTATTATGGATCCCAAATGAATTAACTCAGATTTATTCCCTAAAGCGAATAAGACAGTATAATTATTTGTGCCTGTGGGCGTAAATAAGATAATAAATGGAAAAGGCTCAAAGTAAACATGCATATTATTATTGTAAAAACAGATCCATAACTGGAGAACATTCAAAGAAGAATGGTTCTCATACATATGTTTAAACAAGTAATCTATCTATTGGGTTCAACATTAACCCTGAAACTCTGAGCCTCAACATTAATGTTGACCCTAACACTGTCGTTCCAGGAGAACCGCATACCACCCCTGTTGTTTTCTCCAGGTATCTCAAACCGATTCGTTGGAGGAAAACGAAGTGGAATCACACCATGATTCTCTCCTGCTTGCCACAAAGTCTCAGTAATCAGTACCATGTTAGGCTTGTACTGATTCTTCAGATCCCTTAAGGTACGCACAAAGTCTTGAGACCTTCTTGCTATACCCCTGCAATTCCAAAATAAAAGTCATACCTTAGGCCATGTAGGTGGTAACCTAGTCACCCTTGGGACGCTCCGAGCCATCATGGAAACCTGATAATAACTGCTTTGATTTAAAATTTGACATGAAGGCTCTAGCTGAAATTCCTGCATCCTAGCAGATATGAAAAACATTATAGAGTTAGCTGAGCCATAAAAAATTGTCCCGAGATTGCCTTGGTCCTCCAGGAAGAAAGTTTCTTCCATTGGAGTCACAAAGAACCTAGACGAGTAAAGCTCTTCTACAAACACTAAACGAGGAATTCTCGCCAGATCATTCGGTAGTTCCTCTTGCTGCTCATTTACCATGCTATAAGCTAACATATTTCTTCTTCCTAGAGAGGCACCCTCAACAAAGAAAACAGTAGCTGGGGATGGCATTTTTCTTGTCTTGTTGATTTTTCTGAGTTTTCTGCATCTTCCTGTCTCAACCGTCTCCCCTTCTTATAGTCTGAGCTTAGACAGCTAGGTGTCAGTTTTCTCAAATGTGGACCCTTTTCTGTCTCCGAAAAAAATCCAGAAGATTTTTCGGTAATTAAAACTTTGCATTATTTGTCAGTAAACTCCAAAATTTTTCAAGCTTCGAGGTTTTGCTTTTGGAAAAGTTTGCCACTACTTTAATTATTGTCCAATAATTCTGATCTTTTCCGACATGAGTGGTAGGAATAAGCCTAATATTGACACATGTATTGCAGCCTGAAGTTAGTAGTTGAGTAATTGAAACTTAACATATCCAGCCAGAAGCTGGAATACACTAGGCTGGAGCTAGCAATTTTAAGTGTTTAGATACACAGCTTGCGCAGCCTGAAGCTGGCACCAACTTGAAGTTGGTTCATGGATTTATTGTTTGGCATGACCGGTTGGGCCATCCCGGGTTAATAATGATGCACGAAATTTATTGGATCATTCATTGAAAAATCAGAAGTTTTACAATCAATGAATTTCTATGTGTTTGTTTGCTGCGAAAGTTATTATACGGCCTTCCTAAGATGAGAATGGCCTAATATCACCAGCAAGTTTGAGAATAGTTCAGGGACATAAATGCGGACTGATAAATCCGCGGTGTTAACCATCTAGGTAATTTTTACGATGCATCGACTAGATGGTCTATTATGTGACGCAAGTTGGCATTGTGCGCACTTGTTCTAATGATTAAGCCACTTGCAAGTGCATATCCCTACTCATGTTATTAGACTATATGTCTAGATAATGCTGGTATGTTTCTTCAATGGAGAATGTATATCATTGGAAATAAACCCAAAGTGATCTGGGCCATATTGACAATTGATTGCAGGACCATTGATGAAATATGACTATGGTATTTTATACGCAGTAAATGTGCATCAAGCCAATAAGATATTATAAGATCATAAGATCTCCCCATTGGTTCTTGGTCACAAAATATCTCCCATCTTCGGACCGTTGGTTGTACAGTATATTATGCTCCACCACAGCATAGTTAATCTGGTCCTTAAAGAAGGTTGGGAATAGATGTTGGGTAATCTCCATCAAATCACAACATTATTGAGACTATTGACTAAAAGATTGGAGATTCATTTATAGCAAGATTTGCTTATTGATAATTCGATATGTATGTATACCCAACATCAGGGGAGAAAGAAGCAGCTGGATCAAGTTTGTTGAAATGCATAATATATATGAATGTTGATCCTCATATAAATTAATGTGAACCTGAAGTTCAAAAGAAGATGATTCATTTGCAGGAAAGTTGATATGCAATTGCCAGACACATTTAAATTAAGTGTGACCATATACCAGCTGCAAATGCTCCTGTTTAAATTGATGTTCCTGAAGAACAATATAAGTATGCAAATGAATCTATAGTTTATACTCGATTCTAAAAAGAAAAGAAATTCTCAATAGAGAAAAAGGAGCAAATGTGATAAGATGGCCCCAGTAAGAAAAATATGGCCTCCAGTAGAGGTTTGAGTTAAAAGTCCTTTAGAAGAGGTTGATTCTCTGACACAAAGTGATAAAGTTCCAGAAGTAACTCAGGTACCTGAAATAAATAAGCATGATAAGATCTCAATTACAGTGTCAGAAATAAGATGGAACCGACGTGAAATAACCGTCGACGGAATATTTATGTTTAATATAGCGCTAAATGAAATGAGGATCATGAACCTACATTGACGAATGTAGGCACAGTATAATTGGCCAAAAATATAGAAATACAATTAAGACTGTATTGAACTCGCCCGAAGCGAGAAATTTCCGGATCTGTAGTCCGTACACCAGAAGGTGTAAAAATTCTATCGGTCATAAAAGGGTATTTGTGCGGAAATAAATAAATAATGAGATGTAAAGCACGGTTTGTGGCACAAAGTTTTTACCCAAACGACCAGGTATTAATTATGAGGAGGTATACTCTCCTACGGTGGATGCAATTATTTTGATATGTCTGGCAGTATATGAAAAGTATTAGAAATGCATCTTGTGAATGCCATTACAGCCTATTATTATGGATCCATAAGTCATGAAGATCCCTGAAGGATCCAAGTTGCCTGAAGCAACTAATTCCCGGGAAAATTACAAAAATAGAACTGAATTGATATTTTCAGTAATTTTTGAGTATGGATAAATCTATGATTGGCACTCCAGAAGAGGCTTCCAAATACCGTGCTATTAAATTGGTCCTGGAGTACCTTGTTATAAAGCCTGAAGCTTTTGACTTAAGCCTATTGGCAAGATGTGTTATCTCTTATCTTCGGGGTATAAAAGAAATGGTGTTATGTTAATCATGTAAACCCGAAGAAAGAAGAGTTGTTTCTTGCAGATGCCTATCCCCCTCTTTATCCACAAAAAGGCACAGCCGGACATCTGATACAACTTTACACATGAAGTCGTTGCATCACTGGACTACAAAAGCAAGAGGGCAAGACAGATGCTCCAACAACAAAATATGAAGATACAGCTGTCCATATTGTCCATTTGGGGTGATGATGAATCAAAAGTGATCAGACAAGGTCTACGTCACCAGAAGTTGACAAGAGAATTATTGGCATACAACGACGACAATAAATCAAGAGAGGCCACTGTACTCTTTTTCCTTCACCAAGTTCTTATCCCACAGAATTTTTCTTGGTAAGGTTTTTAATGAGACAGTCAGGCCAAAATGAGGGGGAGTAGAATGCGCACTGCACTCTTTTTCCCTTCACCAAGTTTTTATCCCACAGGGTTTTTTCTTGGTAAGGTTTTTAATGAGGCAGTTTCTCCACTTAGCGTATTTTACTCTATACACAGTGACTCCAAGGGGGAGTGTTATAAATATTGTATATTGTATAAATACTGTATAAATAGTGGAGTCACTATGCGTGACTACTGTGTAAATAGTGAACATGTTTTCTATAAATACTGAAACGAAATGAATGAACCAATGATGAGCAAAGGCTCGGTTTTCTCTCTATCTCTCGGTTTCTCTCTCCCGGGATTTCTCTCTCCCAGTTTTCTCTCTCTCCCGAGCAAAGCTCGGTTTATTTATAACAGCCATCATTTAATATTTAATTTTAACATTTCTTGCTATATATATCCCCACAGCATGGTCTATCTAGTTGGCTCTTAACTCCTTGGTTTTTGAACTCAGGTTGATTTCTAACCGTACCTTTATTTATAAGCATAAATTTAGAAAGATGCAAAAATTTGTAATGCAGTCACTTGGACAAAGAAAACGAGTAGCACATTTACAGGATGTTGTAGAAAGTAAGCAATTTGTTTACACAAAGCCATGGTACAATCTGTTGTAAATTTAGTGTAATAGTGATGATTTTTATGAAAAAGGAAAGGGAAGAAGGAGGAGAAGAAGCAGGAAAATTTGTTGAATCGCATCTGCGTATGGTACAATATATAGAGAAGAAGATGAAGGAGGGGTAGGTGGTACAGTTGAAAAATGAAAATGACATTCATTCACATGTTTATTTATAACACTCTCCCTTGAATGTCATTGTATACTGGGTGGAATACGCTTAGGGAGAACTGCCTCATTAAAACCTTACCAAGAAAAACCCAGTGGGATAAAAACTTGGTGAAGGAAAAAAGAGTGCAGTGCGTATTCTACTCCCCCTCATTTTAACCTCCATTGATTTCTTGAGGTCGTTGCATGCCAAACATCCTTGTCAACTTTCGGTGACATTTGGTGATAGATGCTTTGTCCGATTACTTTTGATACAACACTACTTTAATTTGGCAATGTTGACAGCATTATCTTCATAATTTTGTCGTTGGTGCTTCTTTCTCGCCATCTTGCTTTGTAGTCCCGATGATATAGCAATATCATATGCAAAGAAGTAGCCCGTGTCTGTCTATGCTTTATGTGGATCAAATAATGGACCTGCATCTGCAAAACTAATATCTTGCCAATAGGTTTATGACATAAGCTTCAGGCTTTATATTAGTAGCATGATAAATTGCTCTTTGACATGGTGCTCCAGGACCAATGAGATTTTTCATCTCAAAATTCTTTTCTAAAAAACACAGCACGGTATTTGGAAGCTTCTTCAGGAGTCCCAAATCGCAATAATAATAACTTCAAATGCAAGAATAATTATATTACACATACTCAAATTTGGTTTAAATCATATAAAGATCAATTTTAGCTAAACTTTGTATATTTCCGGGAATCAGTTGCTTCAAGCAACTTGAATCCTTCAGGGATTTTCATAAATATGTCATGACTTATGGATCCATCATAATAGGCTGTAATAGCATCCATTAGATGCATTTCTTAATTCTTTTTATATAATGCCAGACTTATCAAATTCTGAAAATAATTGCATCCACCACAGGGGAGTATATCTCCACACAATTAATATACCAGGTCGTCTAACAAAACCTTGTGCAACAAAAACCGTGCTTTATATCTCATTATCTTTTCCGCACAAATACCTATTTTACAACCAAGCAATTTTACACCATCTGGTGTACGGACTACAGGTTCGAAAAATTTCTCGCTTCACAAACGAGTCTAACACAGCCTTTAATTTCATTTCTCTATTTTGACCAATCACTCTGCGCCTACATTCACCAATAGATGTAGGTTCATGATCCTCATTTTATTTAGCGCTAATAAAAAAAATATTCCGTCGACGGTTATTTCACGTCGGTTCCATCTTATTCCTGACACTGTAATTGAGATCTCATCATATTCATTTATTTCAGGTACCTGAGTTACTTCTAGAACTTTATCAATTGTGTTAGAAAAACCTCTTCTGGAGGATTTTCCTCTTCTTGAGGAAATTTAATTTGGACCTCTGCTGGAGGTTTTATTTCATCGGGACCATCTTATATCTTTGCTCCTTTTTTTTTTCTCTATCGAGAATTTTTGTTTTCTAATGGAACCGAGCATATTCTACGCTTCTGGCGTACTTTAGATTCATTTGTATACTTTTGGGAACAGGAGCATTTGTAGCTGGTACTTGGTCACATCTTTCAAAAAAATATGTCTGGCAAATGACTTACTAATATTTTGCAAATGAATCATCTTTTGAACTTCAGGTTCATACCAATATTCAAGGATCAAAAACTAGATATTGATAAATCATTTCAATAATCTCTTGGTCCAACTGCTTATTTTCTCCCCCTGATGTTGGGTAAAAACATCAATTAATAAGCAAATCTTGCTATAAATCTCCAACCTCCTGCCATAGGTTTTAATTACTTTTATAATTTATGGAGATTCATACCCAACGTAGATTCTCAACCTTCTTTAAAGGACCAATTTAACAATACTGTGGTGGAGCATTATATACTGATCAACCAATGGTCCAAAGATGGGATATACTAAGTATGTGACCATTAATCAATTAAATGGGGAGATCATATAACATCGTGTTGGCTTGATGCACTCAAATGTTGCTGCATATAAAATACCATTTTCTCAAAACAATAATATTTCATCAATGGTTCTGCAATCAATTGTCAATATGGCCCAGATCTCTTTGGGTTTATTTCCAATGATATACATTATCCATTTGAAGAAATATACCAGCATTATCTAGACATATAGTCTAGTAACATAAGTAGGGACATATACCCGCAAGTGGCTTAGTTATTAAATCAGTGCACAATGCCAACTTGCGTCATATAATAGACCATCTAGTCGATGCATCGTAAAAATTACCTAGATGGTTAACACAACGAATTTATCAGTCCGCATTCACGTCCCTGAATCATTCACAAACTTGCAGGTGATACTAGGCCATTCTCATCTTAGGAGGGCCGTATTATTAATTTCGCAGCAAACAAACACATGGAAAGTCATTGATTGTAAAGGCTTCTGGCTTTTCAATGAATGACCAAATAAATTTTGTGCATCATTATTTACCTGGGATGGCCCAACCGGTCATGCCAAACAATATGTCCATGTACCAACTTCAAGTCGGTGCCAGCTCCAGGCTGGATAACTTAGAAAAATTATTTACCAGCTTCTAGCTGGTGCATACTAGATATAAATTAAATATCTATCAGTCAACTTCTAGTCGGTCTCAGCTTCAGGCTGTGTATTTAAACACTTAAAATTGCTAGCTTCAGGCTAGTGCATTCCAACTTCTGGCTGGATATGGTAAGTTTCAATTACTCAATTGCTAGCTTCAGACTGTAATACATGTGTCAATATTAGGCTTATTTCTGCCACTCATGTCGGAAAAGATCAGAATTATTGAGCAATAATTAAATATGGCAACAAACTTTTCCAAAAACAAATACATATATCTAGTCACCGAAAAATCTTCTGGATCTTTTCGAAGACAGTAAGAGGGTCCACATTTGAAAAATTATCACCTAGCTGTCTAAGCTCAGGCTATAAGAAGGGGGGGAAATATGTGATGGAAACATACAGAAAAACATTAACAAGATAAAACATGCCTTCCCCCTTTACCGTTTTCTTTGTTGAGGGTGCCAATCTAGGAAGGAGGAATAGACTAGCCTATAGCATGGTGAATGAGCAGCAGGAGGAACTGCCGATTGAACTCGCAAGAATTCCTCGTTTAGTTTTTGTTCACGAGCTTTACTCATCTAGGTTCTTTGTGACTCCTCTGGAAGAGACTTTCTTTCTAGAGGACCAAAGCAATCTAAGGGCTTCCTTTTATGGTTCGGCTAACTCTATTATGTTTTTCATATCTGATAGAATGCAGGAATTCCAGCTAGAGCCTACATGTCAAATTCTGAATCAGAGCAGCTATTATCAGGTTTCTATGATGGCTCGGAGTATCCCGAGGGTTTCTGGGTTATCGCCTACATGGCCCAAGGTACGACTTTTATTATGGAATTGTAGAGGAGTGGCCAGGCGGTCCCAAGATTTCGTGCGGACCTTAAGGGATCTGAAGAATCAGTATAAGCCTAGCATGGTACTGATTACTGAAACACTGTGGCAACCAGCAGTGAATCATGGAGTAATACCACTCCGTTTTCCTCCAGCAAATCGGTTTGAGTTACCTGGTGAAAACAACATGGGTGGTATGTGGTTCTCCTGGAACGACAGTGTTAGGGTCAACATTAATGGTGAGGCTCAGAGTTTCAGGGTTAATGTTGAACCCAACAGATAGATTACTGTTTAAACATATGTATGAGAACCATTCTTCTTTGAATGTTCTCCAGTTATGGATCTGTTTATGCAATAATAATATGCATGTTTGCTTTGAGCCTTTTCCATTTATTATCTCATTTACGCCCAAAGGCACAAATAATTATACTGTCTTATTCGCTTCAGGGAATAGATCAAAGTTAATTCATCGTGATCCATAATAGTTCATTTTATTACTGGGGGTGTCTGTACTCTTCAAGAGTATATGCTCTTCTAGAGCGTAAATATACGATCTTCTAGATCATATTAAAACATGCGTTCTTCAGGAACATATTCGGATTTATGCTCTTCTGGAGCGTGTTAATCTGTTTCTCGTTTCGAGATATCATAATATGTTATATTGACATCCACACATATAATTCTCCCCCTGGGATGTCAATTTTGCATTGTCTTCGAGACTAATGCTTGAGGCATTATCCTAGAAACAATTATAAAGTACTGAAAAGTAAATAAAATAAATGCAATGCGTAATAATTTAAACTGAACATAAAATAAATTGAATATAAAATGAATTGCTCCTTCAGGGTAAGCAAGTATAATATCCACCTTCTGGTGGTCATATAATTTCCATCTTCTGGTGGTAATAGTTTTTATTTTCGATTGTCCGTTGAAGGATCTTCAGGATCTTTTGAATGGTATGACTTCCAGTCTTCGTTGTATTTTTTTTATTTATTTTTTTTATTGTGTCTGCTGTACTCTTATATTTAGTCTTCCAGACTATATGTAAATTCCTGTCCGCATTTAATACCCATAATAAATTTCTTCTGGAAATTATAAGGGTCTCGAATAACATAATTTAAATAAAATTAAAACTTAAATGAAAGAAATAAACATGGGCCTTTCGTTAATTAGCCCAATGAAGAATTAAATAACCGAAAAATTAAAAGTAATGGGGCTTACATAAACTAGCCCAATTAAAAAAAATTAAATTATCGCAAAGTAAATGCGATGGGCCTGATACGAGCCCAATAAAATTGTAAAGAAATTAAAACAAGAAATTAAAGACAATGGGCCTTATATGAGCCCAATTGAAATGTAAAGGACAGAATATTAAAATGTAATGGGTCTAATATGAGCCCAAGCTTAATATAAATGAAAAACAATAAAATAAATACAATAGCCTTCCGGGCTTGCCGGGAAAAACCCAAGGTATCGAATTCCGGCCAAACACTTCTGGGCTTGTCGGGAAAATCTCGAGACGTCGGATTCCGGTCAAACACTTCTGGGTTCGCCGGATTCCGACCGAACACTGTTCACGATCGCCGGATTCCGGCCAAAATCACTGTTCATCGTGCAGGAAAAATTAAATGCTATGGGCCTTTTAATAGCCCAATCAGAATTTAAATAAAAAAACGTAAAATATGCTTACTCGATAAATCTTTCAGCAATAATATATAATGTATATCATACTTATACCCGGTTATTATTCCGGTATAAACTTTTTTTCTCTTTTTTTTTCTTTCTCTCCTTTTCTTTTCCTCTCCTCTCTTTTTTTAATTTTTTTTGTTTTCTGTTTTCTCGCTTTTTTCTGATTTTTTTTTGTAATAACACTGGGCCGTGTACAGTACCAGCCTAGCACCAGAGTCCACAGCCCAGGCCGGCCAGAAGCCCAGGTCGGGTGCAGGCCTGTGCAAAGGCCCGAATTGGTCGGCCCAGCACCCGAGCCCATAGCCCATTTCACGAGCCCATGACCCGAACTTGTGACCCGGAATCAAACGGGTCATCTTCTTCATAAAACGGGTCGACCCACCTCAAAGGTTCACGTCGCCGTGAGCTGTAGCGGCGGCGCGACGCGGGAAAGGGAGCGGCATCACGTTTTGGGGAGGACAAAGGTGGTGGCGCTGGCTGCAGACGGTGGAAGACGCGGCTGCAGATGGCTCGTGCAATCGGGTCGTCCGGTGGCTCCTTCTCGGCGGTTTCTGCAGCGGCGTGATGAACAGCTGCGAAGGCGGGTGGTGACATGGTGGACACATGAAGGACGGCAGCGTGGCGATGCGGCGTCGCTGGTGGCGGCGAGGAGGAGAATAGGTGGAGACAGACCCGACGGGTCATGTCGGGTTGTCGGGCGTGGCCGTCGGGTTTTTGCCTCTTCCTGGCGTGTCCGGCGGCGGTAGCGACTGGGGAAGGTCGCGTCAAGTCGACGACGGCTCGGGCATGGTGATGGTGGCGGCGGTGGAGCATGAGGCGGCGTGATAAGCTTCGGCGTGCACAGTGTCGCCGCCTCTGTTCTTCCTTCATTTTTCAGTATGTTTTTCCCTTTTTTTTCATCCTTTTCCGCAGCGTTTTCTTCTTTGTTCTGGGTAGAACAATCGTGCTGATAACGTATTGTAAATTTAGTGTAATAGTGATGATTTTTATGAAAAAGGAAAAGGAAGGAGGAGGAGAAGAAGCAGGAAAATTCGTTGAATCCCATTCATCTGCGTATGGTACAATATATAGAGAAGAAGATGAAGGAGGGGTTGGTGGTACACTTGAAAAATGAAAATGACATTCATTCACATGTTTATTTATAACACAATCAACATTTATTTATTTATAACACATCTATATATTTTTCAAATGTCAATCTACAGTGTAGAGAGAAGATTTAACATTTCTGGACGACATTGACAAAATGCTTGCAAGGGCTCAACCTTTGGTACAGCGATGATGCCGGAACTTTCAGTCATGTCAACAGTTTTATCTCCAATTCCCTTCCATTGGAAGCACTGAATTAATGACCCCAAAGCCAAACCCATCATCCTCAAGGCCAAGCCTTCTCCAGGACAACTCCTCCTCCCATATCCGAAGGGCAAGAACCTGAGTGCCTCTTTTACCTCCTCTGTTTCTTGGAACCTCTTTGGTCTGAATGTTGTTGGATTCTCCCAGATGTTGGGATCATTTTGTATGCCCCAAGCATTCACAAGTAATATTGTGCCACGCGGAATGCGAAAACCACCCACAACACATTCCTTCGAAGACTCGTGAGGGATTAGCAGTGGAACTGCTGGGTGCATCCTCATTGCCTCTTTTATGATGCTACGGAGATAAGGGAGCCGGTCAACGTCAGTTTCATCAATTAGACGCTCGTGTCCAACACACTTATCGATTTCGATCTGGGCCTTTTTCATGACTTCTGGATTGTTAAGCAGCAGGGAGAGTGTCCATTCCATGGTCATAATTGAAGTGCTTGTTCCTGCTGTTAAAAGAACCTGCAAAACGGATGAAGATACCATTAGGAATGTGTTACAATAAGAAAAGAGCTGAGAAGTTTCACGAAGTGGATCGTCAAAATAATCATGTAACTTGAGCAATTCGATACATTTATCCACTTCCCACTCTGGTAATTTTGCACTCACATCATACCATCTGTTTCCAAAGTACCCTTTTTTGTTATTCCCCCAGCACTTAGCCAAGTTAATTAACTAATAATTTTTGAGATATTTTTACATATCTCCTCTTGGATTAGAACGACAGATCTTAAAAGAAAACCATAGCAAAGAGGGGAAAAGTAAAAGCATGTAATTATTATGATCGTCTTAATTATTATAGCGAGAGTAGTAAAGAAAATTAGCGAGCGTACCAGCATCAGGTTTCTTATCAACTCGTCCTGATAATAATCGGGATCAGTTTCTTGCAAGGAAAGCAGAACCTGGATCAAGTTTCTTTTCCTTTCGCCGGAGAAAGCACCCTTTCTTATTTGTCTGTGCTCTTCAATCAAACTCTGGATCCAATCCTCCCTTTTTCTCTTGCACTCCGTCAGCTTCTTCTCTATCTCTTTGGATCCAAGCCACGGGAACAAATCTTTGATGAGAGACGATTCGAAGCTCAATCGCAGCAATTCACCATTGATCTCCTGGAATCTCCTGGCTTCCTCCACATCAGTAACGCTCTCTCCATAATACCGCTTCCCGGCAATCATCCTCATCATGACATTCAAGGTCAACTCGTGAAACGGCGTCCTCATGTTCAGTGTTTGGTTCTGGTTCCGGGAAAGGTAAAGGATGAATGACTTGGTCTCTTCTTGGCGGATGGTGGAAAGCATTTGGACCCGATGGGTGGACAGGATTTCAAGTGAAGCAATCTTCCTGAGGTTTCGCCAGTGGTCACCATAGGATGCCCAAACAAGACTTTTGAAGTTGTCGGAAACGTATTTGGCATGGAGCAGTCGAGGACGGTTGGCAAATACGATATCATTTTTGGAGAGGCATTCTTCGGCAATCTTGGGCGATGAGACAAGAAGCACACGAAGGCTTCCAAATTGGAGAAAGACTATAGGGCCATATCTCTGTGAGATTTTAGTGAGAGCTCTGTGAACTGGACCTTTAAGGAGGTAGAGATGGCCAACGATGGGAAGAGAAGGGAATGGTGTTGGTGGGTGGTTCCGTATCTTGTTCAGGAAGTGCTTCGTCATGGTGTGCAAGACCAAGAACAGCAACAAGTAGAGAAACAAGGTCCCCATAGATCCTGTCTTGTGGCTTCAGTTATTTCCGTTCTGTGTTTTCTGTATAGGCAGTAAGTAGTAGCCAGAGGGTCTTTGAAGTCGCATTGGATCTGGGAAAAAACACCTTGGTGGCCCACTTAGGACGAGGGAAATATTTTTTAAACAGGAAAAAATGATTAACAATGTCATCGTGTAGTGTTTTTTATTCCTCGAAATTAATCATGGACTCTTGATGATGCATGTAATGACGTGGCTAGAAGAAAAATCTCAAGTCAAGGGAGGGCCTCACCGAGTCTGCATGTTCATGTAGCTACTTTCAAGGGAGGCTTTGTTAACTAATGCGCGCCGTGTTGAGCGCCATGTTACTACTAACGGACTCTGTCCGCTTTGTCACTCTTCTGTGGAGACTGCACTACATATGGCTAGGGATTGTGCCTGGGTAAGAGATATTTGGAGCCATTTTGCTGATATCCTTCCTCCCCGATTTTATACCATCTTGTCTATGCGGGAGTGGGTGCGATGGAATCTGAAATATAAAGGCTTGACAGCAAACAGTGTTCCATGGAGTGTCTTATTCAAGACAGTTTGTTGGAAGCTTTGGACCTGGCGCAAGGTTTAATAAGACAGACGATTCTCATTGATCAATAACTCGACTTCGAGCTTCTCACATGGAGGGGTCCGACTGCTTTTTGAAGCTGAGAATGAGCCTCCCTTCAATCCAATTTCACAATTAGTTCAGCTTGTTTCTGACTTCAATGAGTTGTATTCTATTAGGAAATCCTTAGGCCTTAACCTTCCACTAGGGAGATTATTCAGGTTACTTGGATGGCTCCTTCTCCGCATTGGACTAAGCTGAATACCGACGGGGCGTCTTGTCGTATGATCTGTCGGCAACTGGGGGTGTTTTGCAGGATTCGAATGGTAGATGGGTAGATGGAATTTGTTACAACATTGGTTCCTGCTCTCCTTTCCAGGCTGAGTTGTGGGGCCTCTATGTTGGCTTGACATGAGCTTGGGAGTTGGGGCTAGTTTCATTGAGGTGGAGGTGGATGCTTTGCAGGTTATCCAAGAGTTGCAGGGGCGTGAGGTTAGAGTGCGCCGGAGTTTGGTGCTTTTGAGGGCAGTTCAACAACTACTACAACGAGTTGCGAGTTGCGACAGTAGGTTACGTCAATGGCAGGTTACTTTGCGACATGTCCTTCGTGAAGCTAACCGAGTTGCGACAGTAAGTTACTTTGTTACTGACTGAACAAGGCCTTTTTGGCTCTTATCTTCTACATCAAAAGAAAAAAAAAATCCGAACGGGATTAATTTACCAAAAGCAAATGACCGTTCATTAATTTCATTTATATGCCTTGCCTCTGTATTTGTGGTTAGACAAAACTCAAGCATCACATAAGTCATTAATTTCATTTATATGCCTTGCCTATGTATTTGTGGTTAGACAAAACTCAAGCATCACATAAGACTTTGTGACTAATAACATTTTTCTCATCCATGTATTTGTTCTTAATTTTCTATACCTTTATTGCAAAATGCCGAAAATTGTACTGTGGAGAACCCAAGGTTGATTAGCGGTGGACTCACTTTTTATGCTAATAAAAAATCTTCAAGGGTTCTATTTTTTTAGAATTTATTTATTTTCTCAATTTATCTTAATATTTTCCATCTCTTTTAAGATTTATATATTTTCTTAATTTATAATGTATTATTTTGAGAGTACATATGTGTATTTATTGTACTTCTCTTTAATTATTAGGACTCCCAAATTGATTAGTTATGGATACATTATTTTTGTTAATAAAATATCCTCAACGATTCCCCCTTTCACAATTGCACTGTGTAACAGCCCGGGTAATTTTTACGTTTTTACCGGTACCGTAATAATTTATTTTACAAGTTATTTACCATTAAAATTAATCTTGGGTAATTAATTTATGGTAATTCGTGCATGGGATGCCGAAACCGAGCCTTGTCCCACGCTAGGGATTTTTCTGCGGATTTTTCGGACCAAGTTGGAATTTTTCGGGTCCAGGAATTTTCAGAAAAGTCAGGATTAACCCCGAATTATCGAGCCAGAAATAAAGTCAAGGGGGTACATTAGTTATTTTCTGGTCCGGACAGAACCCGCCTCACTTGCTGCACAGTGAGGGGGCTGCAGCCGCCATTCACTGTGAGCCATGTGAACAACCAATGCATGCCCGTGACTCTATTTTCTTCATCACCTGCACCACCTCCTGCATACCACCATATACCTCTTTCTCATCATTTTCCTCTGCCCAGTTCTTCCTCTGCAAAACACCTGCAAACACTCACTCACCTGCAAAAACCATTTCCTACAAAATTCCCCTGCAAACCCATCCACCCAACCATACCAGAAAAAAAAAAAGAAACAACAACACAAACAACACACCACACCTGCACCAAAAAAACGCCACCGTTTTCCCCTCTTCCCTTCTTCTTTTCTTTTTCTTTCTTCTCCAACCCGTGAACCCGAAACCATCACTGTCGCCGCCGCTGCCAACCACCACGCACAACCTCGCCACCACCCACTCCTCCTTCTCCTCCCTGCCGCGTCACCACCACCTCCTGCAGATCGACGCCGACGCCCTCTTGCCTCACTTTCTACCTCGCAAACCCGACTACCGTCGCCACCCTCTCATCGTCTCTGACGCGCGCTGCCTTGCACCACCTCGTACTGGTCGCGTCGCCCTGCTCTCCGTCGCCTAGCCCGTCCGTCGTGCCGCTTCGTGCCTCGCCGTCGCTGCTGCTCACGAGGTGAGCACAACCCGGTTGAGCAACGGGTCTAGGTCGACCCGGACGTGTTGACCCGACGGATCGTGGGTTGCGTCCGTGGGCTAGTGGGCTGTGAGGTTAAGGACTGCTGGGCTTGGGCAGTGGGCTATGTTCTGGGCAGGACTCTGGGCCTGCACGTGGGCCTGCTCCTGGGCTCCTGTTTGGGGCCTGGGCTTGGCACTGTGCATGGCCTGATCTAGCACTATTTAGGCCCAGTCCGAATTTTTTTAAAAAAGAGAAAAATATATTCTGGAAAAATAATAATTCTGGGAAGGAAAATAATTTTAGGAAATAAGTATAATACTAGAATAACTTGGAAATAAAAATAATTGGTAGAAATTATATTTTTGGAAAAATATATTATATAGTAAATAATAACTATTTTGGAGGAAAATAAATATGGAAAGGGTATTATCAAAGAAGTGTTATACCGGAATAATATCCAGGTATAGGTATAGGTATAAGTATAGTATTATCTTAGACACGGGAAATAAATGGTGAATTATGACGATAATGGAGAATTAACCCGGGGGAGTAACCGAGACGAGTTAGTATTTATTTTTCGTTATACAGTAGTAGCATGACATTGCATATCACTTATTTATGCATATTATTTGTTTGATATAGGAGTTGATAACAAGCAGATACCTGTGGAACCGGACTTGGAGTCTGTGGGGCATTTCCAAACTTGATAGTCGGCTAAGGTGAGGATGGATAACCCTTGATATGTGCCCGTAATGCTGTGTGTGTATTTTTGTTGTTTGATTGAACTGCTGGAATGATTGTCGACTGTTACTTGATTGCTGTGGAATTATTGATGCTGTTGTTGGATTGTGTTAGACTTGTGTATATTGTGTTGGAATAATGTTGAGCTGTTAATTTTGAATGATTTGTATCATGAGATTGAGATAAGAGATTGAGTCTGTGGATTAATCTGAGATAATAGAAAATTGGATAATTGATGAAAGAGTAATGGATTTGGACTAGTAATTGAGATGATGATTTAATTGTCACGTGGAAAGTAGTGGTACGGCTAGATGGTTAGAGGCTAGTTCTGTGGTGTTATGGCCGGTTGGGTTGGTTGATGGGGATGTAGATCACAATTGATGTTGTTATTGGGATGTTGATCCCGGATTTATTGATATTGGGGATGTTGATCCCGGATTGTTGATATTGGGATGTTGATCCCGGATTGTGATTTGGCATGGCATCCAAAATTAGTTGATAACCAAGTACGACCCCAGCTTGTCCAGTGACGGGGCCCGGAAGATAAAATTGGTAAATATAATAATAAGCATTCTTTTGGTCTTGGCTCAGATGTTGATAGTAGTATCTTTGTGTTGTGATTGTCTGTATTTACTTCGAAAGCATTATGGTTGATTATATATCTCTGTTTATCCTTCATCGGTGAGCACTTAGGACTCACCCCTCGCCTGCGGGGTTTCATCCCATAGGTTTAGTTGTTTCGTAGATCAGGTACGACGTACGATGGCTGCTGCTTTCTTCTCCACCTGACTCCGGATCCATACCTTGCTGTATGTGCATAGAGTCTTCCGCTGCTGTTCTGTTGTATGTGATGCTGTATTATATTTCCGCTGCTGTGACTGCTTGCTCTTTTCTCTGTTATTGCTGTATATAGTGAGCTGTGTACTGCTGAATAATGGTCCCTATGTATAGGTGACGATTGTATTATATGGTTTGCTGCTGTAAAATACATGCGAGGTGTGTTGTGTTTCCTATCAATAAGAATAGTTTCGGCACGTGTTTACTGTGTACGGTAAATACGGGTCGTGGCACTTCATTTTGGTAGCGGAGCAGGCAGTAGGTCATTAGGGACATAACTATGGTTGCATAATTGTTTGTTTGTGCATAAGATTTGTCACACATGATATGACATGCATATATATACATTCTCATATAGGTATGAATGGATCCGGTTGGAGGGAATCAGCATACTGGAGGTCACCTAGATGGCGATCAGGTATCGGTGGATCAACCGCAGCAAGTTGCGGGAGGTCCGGAACACCTTCCGAATATTCCTTTGGGAGACCCTACGCAGATGCTAAATATGGTAACTCAGATTCTGCAAAGGCAAGAAGCCAGGGCTACACGTATTGATGCTATGGGAGCCTGGGAAAAGGAAAACCAGGGACCAGTCGAGGATCCAGTGTATATGAAGCTGGAGAAGCTTGGAGCAGAGATTTTTACTAGTGTCACTACACCACAGGATGCTAATCGATGGCTTAGACAGATGAACAGGGTTATGTTGAAGCTGACATGTAGGAACGACAAGTGGGCCAGATATGCCGCTGCCATGTTCCGAGGAGATGCCGTTGATTGGTGGGAGTCTACTACCAGGGACCTGCCGACACCTATCACTATGTCGTGGAACCAATTCATGGAGATGTTTCGAAGGAAGTTTGTTTCTGAGGCATACCAGGATCAGCTGAGACGAGAGTTTATGGGACTACAACAGGGACCAGATCAGACGGTCAATGATTATGAGATCAATTTCAACCGCTTGTCCATCTATGCCAGTGAGTTTGTAGCTACTCCGGAGGCCAGATGTAAATGTTTCTGGGATGGTCTTCGATCTGGCATCCAGACAGTTATGGGGTGCAAGGTCTATGAGACTTACCAGGATATGCTGACAGATGCCTAGAGAGCTGAGATTATTTAGCTAGGTAATGAGAGGGAGCAACAGGAGATCCATAAGAGGCATGCTGCACAGAGTTCTGGGGGACAGAACAAGAGGTTCCAGACACCAGCAAACCGGTCAGGATATGGACAGAGCCGGTTCATGCCAGCTAGTCAGGCACGTGGATGGAACAACAACTACAACAACCTAGGTAGTTCTTGGACTCAGTCTAGAGGGACTTCTTCTTGGAATGCTCGCCCGAGACTCCCTCTGTCTCAGGTGAGGTGCTATGAGTGTAATTAAGTTGGGCACTACCGATATGCTTGTCCCAAGTTGGGAAGATCTGGAGGTTCGGCAACTGTTCAGACAGTGCAAGCTTCAGTTGCCAGTGTACCTAGTGGTTCTCTAGTTGGTCGAGGCCGAGGACGTGGAGCTGTTCCTGCTAGGACCCAGTCAGCTATGAACCAGAGTACAACAGTGCCGAGAGCATTTGTGATCACCGCTGATGAGGATCCAGAGAATGCCGATTTTATAGCAGGTACTTTTACAGTTTTTGGTAGTACTGCATATACTTTGATTGATCCTGGCGCTACGCATTCATTTGCTGCGCAAAGCTTTGCAATACTAAATAACTGTACGGGAGAGAGTTTAACTTGTCCGATGAGGGTTAGATTACCTGCGGGTATAGTGATCAGATTAATCCATGTGTGCAGAGACGTTTCGCTTTCATACGATAGCGAGGTTTTTCTTGCTCGGTTGATTATGATGAACATGGGAGGTTTCGACATCTTCTTGGGGATGGATTTTTTTGTCCAAGTACAGTGCTATGGTGAACTGTCGAACCAAGAAAGTGCTGTTGACTTCCGATGATAGACATAAGGTTTTGTTGACAGATATTGAGAGAGCTACTACTACATGTAGTATCTTTGCTAATCAGGATGTTGGGATGAAGCCATTGGGTCCAGATGCTTTGTTGACCCATGTCAAGGGTGAAGAAGTTCAGACTCCGGTTTTGGGGGACATCACAGTTGTGAGGGAGTTTCCAGATGTGTTTCCAGAGGACCTGCCAGGATTGCCACCTGACAGGGAAGTCAAGTACACCATCGATTTGAAGCCGGGAGTGACACCTATCTCGATGGCACCATATCGGATGGCACCGACAGAACTCTAAGAGTTGAAGAAACAGTTAGATGAGCTACTCGAGAAGGGTTTCATCAGACCTAGTACATCACCTTGGGGATCACCAGTCCTCTTTGTGAAGAAGAAAGATGGCAGTTTGTGGATGTGTGTGGACTACCGACAGCTGAACAAAGTGACAGTGAAGAATAAGTACCCGCTTCCCAGGATTGATGACCTCCTTGATCAGCTACAAGGAGCTACTATATTTTCCAAGATAAATCTTCGATCTGGCTACCATCAGGTCAAGATTGCAGAGAAGGACATATCAAAGACGGCCTTCCGTACTCGGTATGGACATTTTGAGTTCACAGTGGTTCCTTTCGGTTTGACCAATGCACCTGCAGTTTTCATGTGCTTGATGCACTTGGTCCTAAACGAGTTCTTGGACAAGTTCGTGGTAGTTTTCATCGATGACATTCTGATATACTCCAAGAGCAGGGAAGAACATGAGGAGCATCTGAGGGCAGTACTACAGAGGCTGCGTGAGAAAGAGTTGTATGCCAAGTTCAGTAAGTGTGAGTTCTGGCTGGAGGAAGTTGCATTCCTTAGACATGTTGTATCCGGGGTTGGGATTAAGGTTGACCCTGCTAAAGTGAAAGCCATTTTAGAGTGAGGGCCGCCCAAGACGGTACCCGAAGTCAGAAGTTTTCTTGGCCTTACAGAATATTACCTAGATTCATCGAGGGTTTTTCCTTGATAGCCAGTCCCATGACCAAGCTATTGAGGAAAGATCAAGCCTTTTTATGGAGTGATGCCAGCCAGAAGAGTTTTGAGGAACTGAAGAAGAAGTTGATCTCAGCACTAGTCTTGACAGTACCTAAGCCAGGAGTGGAGTACGTGTTGTTTTGTGATGCTTCAGGTCTTGGTTTGGGAGCAGTTCTGATGCAAGAGGGCCGAGTGATTGCCTATGCTTCGAGAAATTTGAGGCCCCATGAGAAGAACTACCAGACACATGATCTGGAAATGGCCCCAGTGATCCTTGCTTTGAAGATTTGGCGACATTACCTGTTTGGAGAAAGATGCCGGATCTTCACAGATCATAGGAGTCTCAAGTACATCATGACTCAGAAGGAACTTACCCTGCGACAAAGACGTTGGGTTGAGTTGCTGAATGATTATGATTGTACTATTGAGTATCACCCTGGAAAAGCTAATGTTGTAGCTGATGCTTTGAGCTGGAGACAGCCAGAAGATGCTTCCATGACCTACTCGATGTCCTCACTCATCGAGTTAAGGAAGATGGGAGTTGAATTGTCAGTAGATGAGACAGGAGCTTTGCTGACCCATATTGAAGTCAAGTCTAACCTGAGAGGCTAGATTGTGGAACTACAAGATGGAGATCCTGACTTGATCAAGCTGAAGGAAGTAGTTCGTAGTAGGAAAGAAGACAAGTTTCACATAGCTGAGGACAGTGCATTGATGCTGGGGAAACGTCTATGTGTACCCAGTGTTGGTGACCTACGCAGTCAGATTTTAGAAGAATGACATATGACGCCGTATGCTATGCACCCGGGAAGCACCAAGATGTATCAAAATTTGAGGAGTCATTTCTGGTGGCCACGTATGAAGAAAGATGTAGCCGAATATGTGGCTAAGTGTATCACTTGTCAGCAAGTGAAAGCCGAGCATCAGGCTCCAGCGGGAAAGATGAGATCTTTGTCAGTACTAGAGTAGAAGTGGGAGATGATCACTATGGATTTTGTAGTTGGATTACCGTTGACCCGGAGACAGCATGATGCCATCTGGGTTATCGTTGATCGACTTACAAAATCAGCTCATTTCCTCCCCATTCGACAGACAGATACTTTGGATAAGTTAGCGAAACAGTATGTTGCAGAGATTGTGAGATTACATGGGATTCCTAAGTCCATAGTCTCAGACAGAGATCCGAGATTCACATCACGGTTTTGGAAGAGTCTGCAAGCAGCCTTGGGAACGAAGCTGAGTTTCAGTACTGCATTTTATCCTCAGACTGATGGACAGTCAGAGAGGACTATTCAGACACTGAAGGACATGTTAAGGGCTTGTGCTCTTAATTTCAGTGGGAGTTGGGATCAGTATTTGTCTCTAGCGAAGTTCGCCTACAACAATAGTTTTCATTCCAGCATTGGCATGCCACCGTTTGAAGCTCTTTACGGAAGGAAATGCCGAAGTCCAATATGTTGGGATGAAGAAGGCCTCCGTTTGATTGTGGGTCCAGAATTGGTCAAGAAGACAGTTGACAAGATTCAGGTAGTTAAGCAGAGTATGAGAGCAGCACAGGACCGACAGAAGAGTTATGCTGATAAGCATCATCGTGAGATGGAGTACCAAGTGGGAGAAAGAGTTTTCCTCCGAGTTGCAACTTGGAAGGGTGTAATCAGATTCGGGAAAAGAGGAAAGTTGAGTCCCAGGTACATCGGACCATATGAGATTGTGGAAAGGGTTGGACCCTTGGCGTACAGATTATCTCTACCAGAGGAGTGGTCACGGATTCATGATGTGTTTCATGTTTCCATGTTGAGGAGGTACAGATCCGATCCGAGCCATGTGGTTACTACAGCAGATGTGGAGGTCGCAGAGGATCTTACGTATACAGAATTGCCGGAGCAGATCCTTGCCCGAGAGGTCAGACAGTTAAGGAACCGAGTCATTCCAATGGTAAAAGTCAAATGGAGCAAGCACTCTGCGAACGAGTCCACGTGGGAAGTTGAGGAGTACATGTGCTCCCAATATCCGCACCTGTTTACAACACCGGAGTGAATTTCAGGGACAAAATTCTTTTAAGGTGGGTAGGCTGTAACAGCCCGGGTAATTTTTACGTTTTTACCGGTACCGTAATAATTTATTTTACAAGTTATTTACCATTAAAATTAATCTTGGGTAATTAATTTATGGTAATTCGTGAATTTGGATTCCGAAACCGAGCCTTGACCCACGCTCGGGACTTTTCTGCGGATTTTTCGGACCAAGTTGGAATTTTTCGGTTCCAGGAATCTTCAGAAAATTCAGGATTAACCCCGAATTATCGGGCCAGAAATAAAGTCAAGGGGGTACATTAGTTATTTTCTGGTCCGGACAGAACCCGCCTCATGTAACAGCCCGGGTAAAATTTTTGATTCTTACCGGGACTGTAAAAGTCTTTTTACTATGATTTACTGTTGAATTAATCTTGGGTAATTAATTCAAGGTAAATCGGGAGTCGTTTCCCGCGCTCGTGATTTTTCCGTGAATTTTTCGGGCCTAAGTTGGTATTTTTCGGGTTTCGAAATTTCTCGGAAAATCACACCGAAAAATAACTAAGGGGTATCAGTTATTTTCTGGTCCGGACTGGACTCGCTCTATAATGCAGACAAGCTGCATTATTAGAGAATCACACGCTGCACAGTAATTCACCGTTTATAAAAAGAAGAAAGCAGAGGAAGAAGGAGAGGAAGAGAGGAAGAAAGGAGAGGAAAAAGAAAAAAAGAGAGAAAAAGAAACTGAAACAGAAAAAAAAAGAGAAAGAAAATGAGTGAAAAAGGAAAAATAAAGAAGAGAGGAAAAAATGGAAATCGGGAAACGGAAAAGAAAAAAAAAAGAAAAGGAGGAGGAGGAGGAGTATCAGCCGCCACCGCAGCCGGCCACCACCACCAACGACCACCCTCACCCTGCCGCCTCTACTCCTCGTGGTCGCGCCGCCCTCCGTCGCCAAGCCAGCCGTGCCGCCGCTTGGACGAGACGCCGCCACCGCCCTTGGGCGAGGAGACCAAACTCGGATCCGTTTCCTTCCGCTCGCGTCACACAGCCGCACGCCGCCGCCGATTCGCACACCAGCACCGACGTACCCTCCTCGCCTCGCCTTGCCTCGCCCGTCCCATGCCGCCGTCGCAGTCACCTGCAGCTCAAGGTGAGCAGGTCGTGTTGATGGCAACCGGGTGGATCGACCCGTTTCGAAGTCGGGTCACGGCCTTGGGTCACGGCAGCTGGGCTCGAGTCTTGGGCTTGGGCCTGATGACTTGGACCAGCAGGCCTGGACCCAGTGGACTTGGGTTACTGGTTGAATTTCTGTTGGGTTGGACTTGGGTTGGGCATGGGCTTACTGTTCATGGCCCAGTCCAGTAATAAAAAAAAGAAATAATATATATATATTTATTTTATTGGAATAAAATCGGTTTTGAAAAAATATATATTATTTTGAGAAAACTATAAAAGGTTTTAATTATAGTGTTTTGGATTATATATATATATATATATATATATATATATATATATATATATATATATATTCCTTGGTTCTTTGAAAATTAAATAAACTATATTTGTTTGAAAAATTAATATTATGGTTATTTGGAAAAGATATGTATTATGAAAATATTTTTTGGAATATTATATAAATATGTTATTATTTCTGGAAAAAAATATATACACATGTATAATTATTTTCTTTTAGAAAATAATATTATAGTAAATAATTTTTATGAACTTATTTTGGAAAATACATTTAAATGATATAATTTTTAGGAAAATTATATTGCTATTAATTTGGAAGACAAATTATAATTAATCTATGAAAATACTTTTTTTAAAAGAATTTTAATTAAAGCAAGGTACCGAAATTATATTCGGATATACGTACGGTATTATATTTTCGGTAAAAGTTGATAATAAAAGATAAGAACCGGGATGGGATTATTTCGCAGTATTGGCATCATAGCATACCGATTATGTGCATTTATGTGTATATGTTGTTTTGTTGTATAGGTTTGGATATCGGGCAGTTTCCCGAGGAGCCGGCGTCGGACCGGTCATTGTTTCCGGAGTTGAGTAATCGGCCAAGGTGAGGATGGATTTCCTTCAATATGTGCCTGTATTACTCGGTTAATGTGTTTGTTGATTAATGCATGTTGCATTTGCTGTGGTTTGGTTCGGGATGTTTATCCTAGTAGTGTGATTGGTTCTTGGATGTTTGTCTTGCGTCTTTTTGGATTAAGAATAATGGATTAATAATAAATTGTGACAAGGATGTCGATCCTTGGTTTGATTTGGGATGTCTATCCCGGTATTTTGGTTAGGGATGTCGATCCCTACGATTTGATTTTGATGGTCATAATATAATTGTCGCGTGATAAGTAGTGGTACGACTCGATGGTTTAAGACTGTTTCGTGGTGGCCTTGACCTGGGTTACTTATGATAAGCATGTCTATGCTTGGGATGTCTATCCCGTGATTATTTTTGGGATGTCTATCCCTGGGTTCGTATTTTTGGGATGTCGATCCCTGGGTTCTCTGGATTTGGTCTGGCACCCGAAATATGTTGATAACCAGGTCTGACCTCTAGCTTATCCGTGACGGGGACCAGAAAGATAAAATTGGATAATTGAATTTTATTTGAGTCTTTTCGGTCTTGGACCGGTTTTGGGTCTTGTCCTTTGGTTTGACTGTTATGTTTAGACCTTGAGTATTTATAGTGTGCATATTGATTATCCTTCCTTCGTCGGTGAGCACTTCGGACTCACCCCTCACCTGCGGGCTTTCATCCCGTAGGATGAGTTATTTATGGTACAGGAATGGTGCATTCCAGACAGGCTGCGGCGTTATCCCTTGGACAGGACTTGGATCCATAGTTTGCATCTATGTCGCATACAGTGTTTAGTGAGTTGTTAAGTCTTCCGCTATGCATTTTATTGATATTATTGGGCCATTGGGCCGGTTTTGTTATTTATGATGTTTCCTATTTTGGGCTGTTGGGCCCGAGTTTCGGTTGTGTACACTGTATGCTTGGGCTTATTTTGGTTGGGTTGTCACAGTTCCGGCACGTGTTTACTGTGTACGGTAAATACGGGTCGGGGCGTTTCACCTCACTTGCTGCACAGTGAGGGGGCTGCAGCCTCCATTCACTGTGAGCCATGTGAACAGCCAGTGCATGCCTGTGGCTCTCTTTTCTTCGTCACCTGCACCACCTCCTGCATACCACCATATACCTCTTTCTCATCATTTTTCCTCTGCCCAGTTCTTCCCCTGCAAAACACCTGCAAACACTCACTCACCTGCAAAAACTATTTCCTACAAAATTCCCCTGCAAACCCATCCACCCAACCATACCAGAAAAAAAAAAAGAAACAGCAACACAAACAACACACCGCACCTGCACCAAAAAAGCGCCACCATTTTCTCCTCTTCCCTTCTTCTTTTCTTTTTCTTTCTTCTCCAATCCGTGAACCCGAAACCACCACTGTCGCTGCCGCTGCCAACCACCACGCACAACCTCGCCACCACCCACTCCTCCTTCTCCTCCCTGTCGCGTCACAACCGCCTCCTGCAGATCGACGCCGACGCCCTCCTGCCTCACTTTCCACCTCGCAAACCCGACAACCGCCGCCACCCTCTTATCGTCTCCGACGCGCACCACCTCGTACCGGTCGCGTCGCCCTGCTCTCCGTCGCCTCGCCCGTCCGTCGTGCCGCTTCGTGCCTCGCCGCCGCTGCTGCTCACGAGGTGAGCACGACCCGGTTGAGCAATGGGTCTAGGTCGACCCGGACGTGTTGACCCGACGGATCGTGGGTTTCGTCCGTGGGCTAGTGGGCTGTGAGGTTAAGGACTGCTGGGCTTGGGCCGTGGGCTATGTTCTGGGCCGGACTCTGGGCCTGCACGTGGGCCTGCTCCTGGGCTCCTGTTTAGGGCCTGGGCTTGGCACTGTGCATGGCCTGATATAGCACTATTTAGGCCCAGTCCGAATTTAAAAAAAAAAGAAAAATATATTCTGGAAAAATAATAATTCTGGGAAGAAAATTAATTTTAGGAAATAAGTATAATACTAGAATAACTTGGAAATAAAAATAATTGATAGAAATTATATTTTTGGAAAAATATATTATATAGTAAATAACAACTATTTTGGAGGAAAATAAATATAGAAAGGCTATTATCAAAGAAGTGTTATACCGGAATAATATCCGGTTATAGGTATAGGTATAAGTATAGTATTATCTTAGATACGGGAAATAAATGGTGAATTATGACGATAATGGAGAATTAACCCGGGGGAGTAACCGAGACGAGTCAGTATTTATTTTTCGTTATACAGTAGTAGCATGACATTGCATATCACTTATTTGTGCATATTATTTGTTTGATATAGGAGTTGATAACGAGCAGATACCTGTGGAACCGGACTTGGAGTCTGTGGGGCATTTCCAAACTTGATAGTCGGCTAAGGTGAGGATGGATAACCCTTTATATATGCCCGTAATGCTGTGTGTGTATTTTTGTTGTTTGATTGGACTGCTGGAATGATTGTCGACTGTTACTTGATTGCTGTGGAATTATTGATGCTGTTGTTGGATTGTGTTAGACTTGTGTATATTGTGTTGGAATAATGTTGAGCTGTTAATTTTGAATGATTTGTATCATGAGATTGAGATAAGAGATTGAGTCTGTGGATTAATCTGAGATAATAGAAAATTGGATAATTGATGAAAGAGTAATGGATTTGGACTGGTAATTGAGATGATGATTTAATTGTCACGTGGAAAGTAGTGGTACGACTTGATGGTTAGAGACTAGTTCTGTGGTGTCATGGCCGGTTGGGTTGGTTGATGGGGATGTTGATCCCGGTTGATGTTGTTATTGGGATGTTGATCCCGGATTTGTTGATATTGGGGTTGTTGATCCCGGATTGTTGATATTGGGATGTTGATCCTGGATTGTGATTTGGCCTGGCATCCGGAATTAGTTGATAACCAGGTACGACCCTAGCTTGTCCAGTGACGGGGCCTGGAAGATAAAATTGGTAAATATAATAATAAGCATTCTTTTGGTCTTGGCTCAGATGTTGATAGTAGTATCTTTGTGTTGTGATTGTCTGTGTTTACTTCGAAAGCATTATGGTTGATTATATATCTCTGTTTATCCTTCGTCGATGAGCACTTCGGACTCACCCCTCGCCTGCGGGGTTTCATCCCGTAGGTTTAGTTGTTTCGTAGATCAGGTACGACGTACGATGGCTGCTGCTTTCTTCTCCACCTGACTCCGGATCCATACCTCGCTGCATGTGCATAGAGTCTTCTGCTGCTGTTCTGTTGTATTTGATGCTGTACTATAATTCCGCTGCTGTGACTGCTTGCTCTTTTCTCTGTTATTGTTGTATATAGTGAGCTGTGTACTGCTAAATAATGGTCCCTGTGTATGGGTGACGATTGTATTATATGGTTTGCTGCTGTAAAATACATGCGAGATGTGCTGTGTTTCCTATCAATAAGAATAGTTTCGACACGTGTTTACTGTGTATGGTAAATACGGGTCGGGGCGCTTCACACTGTTATTGGTACATGTGTATCCAAAATTAAATCTCCTTCACCGGATAAATATTCACCAAATTTTTTATTCAATCTTCATTGTGTTTTCTGATTTTTTCCTCTCTCCTCGCCAAACTTATTTTTCGGGTAATCATGTAACAGCCCAGGTTAAAATTTAGATTTTTATCGGGACTGTAAAAGTCGTTATACAGTGATTTACCTATGAATTTAATCTTGGGTAGTTAATTCAAGGTAAATCGAGCGTCGTTTTTCGAAACCGAGTCTTTTTCCGCGCTCAGGATTTTTTCATGGATTTTACGGACCAAAGTTGGTATTTTTCGTGTCCTGGAATACTCAGAAAATCACACCAGAAATATAACTGAGGTGGTATATCAGTTATTTTCTGGTCCGGACGGTACACGACTGCATAATTGAGTTTTCCAGCCGCCTTCTCCTATAACGCTTGTGAGCTGCCTGTTTAACCCGTGCCTTCATCTGCTCCCAGTGCACGTCATCTCTTCTTCTTCCTCCTGTAAACACACAACCCAGGGTCTCTTTTTCTCCTGCCTGCAACCCATAGCCACCATCACCTTCTCCTTTCTCTGCAAAACACAAACCCAGAACTTCTTTTATTTGCTTCTTGCAAACTACCAGTGTAACCAGCTTCCTTCTTCACTTACAAAACAAAAGAAAGAAAGAAAAAAAAAGAAGAAAACAGAAAAGAAAAGAAAAAAAAAGAAAAAGAAGAAGAAAAAGAAGAAAAGAAAACAGAAAATGAAAAGAAAAAAAAGAAAACAGAAAAAAAAGAGAAGGAGCTGCCCCCGAGCCACCACCTCCACCACGACCAGCCACCACCATCACCTCCTCTCTCGCTGTCGCCGCAGGACGCAGGGCCGCCGCCGCTCTCCTCTCCGTGGCAGATCGACGCAACCACCGTTGCGCCGAGCTCATGCCGCCCCTTCTCTTCTCCTTTCTGCCACTTGCCTGCTCGCCGCAGCCGCCACGACACCTCGCACCGGTCGCGCTTCCCTGCGTCGCCTCTGCGGCCGTCGCCTCGCGCCACCCGTGTCGTCACAGCCTCGCCCTGTTCGTCGCGCCGTCGTCTGCAGTACCAAGGTGAGCAGACTCGTTTGGAGGAGGACTCGACCCGGATGGGTCATGTATTCGGTCGGGTTGACCCGGGTTTTGTGGTTTGGGTCGCGCCTGTGGGCTGGGTTTGGCTTGGGCATGGGCTGAACCAGTTGGACTCATGGGGATTGGATTTGGGCTGCATGGTCTGGCCTAGTCCGTTATATATAAAAAGAAATACCTATATATTTATAACTATATAATTTCTAGAAAATAGATAAAATAATTAATTTGACCTGATATAATTATTCATTTGGTATATCTAGTATATGGTTATGTTTTAGAAAATAATTACTTAGACATATTATTTTGGAAAATTAAGGTAATTATGTTATGGTTATTTTAATAATAATATGGTAAGTATGAGTTATAGTATTTTGGAAAATATACATATATATATATATATATATATATATGAAGTATATGAACATGTTTTACTGGAAAAAAAATAAAATGATATCACTAACATTATTTTGAGAAAATATAATTATAATATGAATTTCTTTTGAAAAATTATTATAAGAGTAAATAATTTTAGAAAAGGGATATACATACTATGAAAATGTTTTGGAAATAAATATGGTATTGTATATTCTAGGGAATATTTCACTAAGTATATATAATAATACCTTTTTGAAAAAATAAATAATAATATTTGGTAAATATATTTTGGCAAGTATAATTATTTTAAGTGAATAATTTTGAAAATGTATATCTTCTTAGAAAAATTATTTTATGATAATTATATTTTTGGGAAACGATAAATATCTTCATAAAAATATTTTGGAAAGAGTTTTAATTAAATTATTAAATACCAAAGTAATATTCGGATATACGTACGGTATATTATTTTCGAAAAGGATTTAAAAATGATTAAAGATAATTTTATGCAATATAACCGAGACGTATAACCAAGGGGGGTTTAATTTACAGATTATGGCATCATAGCATACCAATTATGTGCGTTCATGTGAGCATGTTGTTTTGCTGTATAGGTTTTGATATCAAGTAGTTCCTGTGGAACCAGCTTTGGAACCTGTTGAGGATTCCATAATTGATAGTTGGCTAAGGTGAGGATGGATAACCCTTGATATGTGCCTGTAATATTTTGTGTGTTTTGTTGTTTGATTGAACTGCTGAGAGGGTCATTGTTGGTTATTTGACTGTTATGGTTATTGATGTTGCTGTTGTTGGACTGTGTTATTGGTCGTGTGGATATTGTGATGAACTGTTAATTGTGAATAATTGATGTTATATGTATTGTTGTTGGATATTTGATAATATGGAATTGTGTTGGTTATATGGCTGCTATGGTTATTGTTGTTGTTGTTGCTATGATGTTGATTTGCTTGATTGAACCACTGTGTTGACTGTTATTGGTTTCTTGGATACTGTGTTGTGATTGATGTTGGACTGTGAGTAATTGATGTTATGAAACTGTTGATGGATTGGTTTGTTGTATAACTTGAGTTAATAGGAAGTTGGATAATTGTTTGACTGTTATGGATATTGTGATTGTTGTCGGTAGACTGTGTTGTGATTGGATAATTGGAATAAACTATGATATGGATAATTGGGAAAAAGAAAATGGAAATTGAAAGTTGATTTGAGATGATAATTTAATTGTCACATGGAAAGTAGTGGTACGACTGGCCGGTTTCTTGTTATGGGATGTTGATCCCGGTTTGATTTGGATATTGGGATGTTGATCCCGGTTTGATTTGGATATTGGTATGTTGATCCCGGATTGGTTATGTTATTGGGATATTGATCCCGGGTTACGTTTGGCCTGGCATCCGGGATTAGTTAATAACCAGGTACGACCCTAGCTTGTCCAGTGACGGGGCCCGGATATTAAAATTGGAAAAGTTAATGAGTGAGTCGTGTCTTCTGGTTTTGGGTTTGGGATGTCGATTCCTGTTATTTGGCTTTGGTATGGATATGACTTAGTTGTCACGTGGTAAGTAGAGGTACGACCGGATGGTTTGAGACTGTTTTGTGGTGGCCATGATCTGGGTTACTTGTGATGGGCATGTTGATGCCGGTTTGATTGGGATGTTAATCCCTGAGATTGTTATTGGGATGTTGATCCCTGAGATTTGTTATTGGGATGTTGATCCCAGGTTCTTTTTGATCTGGCACCAGGAACAGGTTGATAACCTGGTACGACCCTAGCTTATCTGTGACGGGGCCCGGAAGATAAAATTGGAATAATAATAAAGCCTTTGGTATGTTTGGGTCGAGTCTCTGGTTGGGTACGTTGTGGCTGTTGTTGCCAGTATTTCTTCTTTGAAGTATTGTTGTATTTCTTCTTTGAAGTATTATGGTTGCCTGCATATCTCTGTTTATCCATGGTTGGTGAGCACTTCGGACTCACCCCTCACTTGCGGGCTTTCATCCCGTAGGTTGGGTTATTTGTGGTTCAGGTATGATGCATTCCAGACAGGCTGCGGCATTATCCCTCGGACAGGACTTGGATCCATTAGTTTGCATCAGTTTTTGTTTATGTTGATATTAAGATTATAATTGCTTCCGCTGTGCTATTATTAATGTCCCCGAGGTCGGGCGACGTGTTTTGATGTTGGGCCGTTGGGCCGGTTTCTCTGATATAATCATTGCTATTGTCTTTGGGCCGTTGGGCCGGGTTACGTGTTGTATTTATTGTTGTACAGTTCCGGCACGTGTTTACTGAGACTGGTAAATACGGGTCGGGGCGTCACAAATCATCATCTCATCTGCTCTTTCCTTTTCTCCTTTTATCTTTTAAACTTTTCTCTTCAATTCGAGAGAGGTTATTATCTATTAGCAAAATCAGCAATTACAAAGGTCAAGCCTACCATACCTAGCATTGCAACCCTTCTTGATAAGAGGCAAGGAAGGTTGAGAAGCAAATTTCCTAAAAAAATCTGCTTGGCTTGTTGAAGAAAGAATTAATGGTTGCAGTCTACCTTTTAATCTCCAAAGAGTGTTAATCTCAAAATCATTCACCCAATCCGCAACATGTGAATCTGAATTCAAAACCAGAACTCAATCTCATACCAAAACCCAAATCATGCTTCCATCATTCATTCATTAAGATTTCTGATGAGCCCTCTTATGAGTTCATAGGCATCACGAGACCCGAGGGAATTGTTGGATGGAGAGGATGAGAAACGATGCTAACTCTTAGATCTGGGGGATATGTATAAAAAGAACAAGAAAATTTGTAATAAACCTAGGCTACATCTAGGTACGCGATCCAGATACCTAATGAAAAACAAAAAGAATAGCTTTGTTTTCCTCATTTTTACCCCCTCTTTATATTCATGTAATATTGAACTTCCATAAATAAAAATCCCATTTTTATTCTTTATTTTCTGAGCTTTATTTTTAGATTCGGATTTCTTTTTTTTTTTTTGTCACAACCAATCCTAAATCTATCCTGACCCCCCACCCTGGACCTAACCAAGGTCTTCTTGGCTCAAGGCCCTGGCGTTGGGTTCGTATTTCTATTTTCCTTGAGTCATATCAATTATATTTCTAATGATAGCTACAGTTTTGACATACATAAATGCTCTCAAGCAGTAAAAATTAGAATAAAAATTATTCTAAGTCAATTTATCACATAGACATGACCAGAACCAAAAAATGAGTTCTTAATCCTTTTGAAGGGTTTATCAACTAACTCCAAGCAATGTAATAACCACAAACACATAGGCAAGGCTTATAAATGAAATTAATGAACGGTCATTTGCGTTTGGAAAATTAATCCCGTTTGGGATTTTTCTTCTAGCCACGTGATTGCATGCACATCAAGAGTCCATCATTGATTTCGAGGAGTAAAAGAAACACTATACGATGATAGTGTTTGTCGTTTTTTCTGTTAAAAAATGTTTCCCTCGTCTTAAGTTCTTCTATGGGCCACTTTTGCTTTGACATCAACAAAACGTGGAGACAATGTTGTACTAGCGTGTTCGTGTCTTTCTTCTGTTAAAAAATATTTCCGTCGTCTTCAGTTCCGGGCCATTTTCGTTTTTAGTTTTACATATAGAAAGGCCACTTTGGTTTGGTGTTTTCTCGGCGACTGCAAAACCTCCAAGAAAAGATCCATGGCTATCTTGTTTCTCTACTTGCTACTGTTCTTGGTCTTGCATACCATCACAAAACACTTCCTGAACAAGATTCAGAACCACCCACCAACTCCATTTCCTTCTCTTCCTATCATTGGCCATCTTTACCTCCTCAAGGGACCATTTCACAGAGCTTTCACTAAAATCTCAGAGAGATACGGCCCGATAGTCTTACTCCAATTTGGAAGCCTCCGCGTGCTTCTTGTCTCATCACCCAAGATTGCCGAAGAATGTCTTGGCAAGAATGACATTGTATTTGCCAACCGTCCTCACCTGTTCTATGCTAAATACATTTCTGACAACTACACCAGTGTTGTTTGGGCATCCTACGGTGATCACTGGCGAAACCTCAGGAAAATTGCTTCACTTGAAATCCTGTCCACCCATCGAGTCCAAATGCTTTCCAACATTCGTCAAGAAGAGATCAAGTCGTTGACTCTTTACCTTTTCCAAAACCAGAACAAAAAACTCAACATGAAGACGACTTTCTTCGAGTTAACCTTGAATGTCATGATGAGAATGATTGCTGGGAAGCGGTATTATGGAGACAGTGTTACTAATGTGGAGGAAGCAGAGAGATTCCGGGAGATCTATGGTGAACTGCGCCGAGTCAGTAAGGAATTCTTTATCAGAGATTTATTCCCGTGGATAGGATCCAAAGAGACAGAGAAGAAGCTGATCCAATACCAAAGAAAGAGGGATGAATGGATCCAGAGTTTGATTGAAGAGCAGAGACAAAACAGAAATGGTGATCTTCCCGGCGAAAGGAAAAGAAATCTGATTCAGGTTCTGCTTTCGTTGCAAGAAACAGATCCCGAATACTATCAAGATAAGTTGATAAGAAACCTTGTGCTGGTATGTTCACTAATTTCCTTAATACTCTCGCTATAAGAAGAGGATCATAGTAATACTTCCCCTCTTTGCGCGGTATTCCTGTTTTCGTTATAATTCATAGAGAGATATATCACTCTTGAATATTTTCGTCAAAGTGTGTATACGTAAATACTTGAAAAAATTTTTTAGTTAAGATCTTGGGTAAAGGCAGAGGAAATTTCAGCCCGCGTATGGCTGTATTCATTTGCTGCAGGAAGACAGTAGAGGTCTATCTACTCCTCGTGTAGCCTAATTTACTGTAGTTGTTGACGCTAAAAATTAATTTAGGCTCCAAGCCAAGAAGGCAAGGATCTTGTAGTCTAGCGGGTAGGGATCTTTTCCTGAGGTTTAGCGTGCAAAAGACTTATAGTTTAGCGGACAAGGGTGTTGTCTTGAGGTCCAGCGTGCAAAGGACTTGTAGTCCATCGGGCAAGGGTCTAGTCTTGAGGCCTAATGTTCAGAGGACTAGTAGTCCAGCGGGCAAAGGTCTTGTCTTGAGGTCCAGCTTGCAAAGGACTTGTAGTCCAGTGGGCAATGGTCTTGTCTTGAGGTCCAACATGCAAAGGACTTGTAGTCCACTAGAAACGGTCTTGCGTTGAGGCATGCAAAGGAATTGTAGTCAAGCAGCCAAGGGTCTTGTAGTCCCGCTAGTAAGAGTCTTGTTAGAGATCACGGTTCCAAAAACTACCTGGATAATACAATCAAAGACTCGGTCTCTTAGCCCATGCCACATGAAGAAATAAGGAGTAACAACATACAGATTTTGGGTAGACAAAGACAAGGATTATTACAACCTGACAAGAAGAACGACTAGTGAGAGATAGTGGGTGCAAAAGACATGCCACGTATTGTCCTTGGCCCCTAGAGTTATTAGGGTTTGGTAAGTACTTTCTCTACCCTCTAAGTAGTATAAAAAGAGAAGAGATCTATACATATTGTAAACATATCCACTTACTTACAACTCTAGTTTACTTTCTTTATTGCTTACTCTTTACATTTCTCTCTCGTTTCCTTACAATTCTAGGAGTAGCTTTAACCTAGTTTTCCTTCATCTTTATCCCAGAGGCAGAATTTTGGTCTGCTCGCAGCACCATGACCAACAACTTCAAGGTTGTGGTGCTTCATTATCTTGTTTCTTGATACTGTTGGCCAATCTTGTAAGGCCAAGGTGAGTCTCCTCGAATTGTACTCCCGTTTTATATATAAAATTTACCGCCTTTCCCATAAAGCTCCCATCTTTCATTACAAGTTTCCATCTTTTCAAGTATCTAAGCCCAGCAAATGGGCGCGCAACACCATCTGCCTGGACGCCCGTCAGCTTCAAGTTTAGCAAGAAGTGGGTTGCTTGTGTTGGGTTATATTGTATGGAGGCCCACTTGAGGTAGTGGGGCCCACGAGGTCCACCCATAAGTTGGGTGCTCACCTTGTAACCCTAGTTGCCTCCTATATATACATGTTGTTCTATGGCACAAATACCAAGAACATTACATACATAGGGTGGCTAGGTTACACCCACACATACTATACACACAGCTATAGAGAGGAGA